>JANJGK010002902.1:0-15000 GCA_039081455.1 Macrobrachium rosenbergii | reverse complement strand
TTGTTTAGCCTCTTTAAGATATATAATTTTAATTTACTGTGTGAAGGGTAAGCGTACATGCCGTGAATACTAGCTAAGAAAAATCTTAAAATGTGATTAATAGCAAAGGGATATGAAGGGTCGAGGATTTATGATTCGAATGGTAATTTGCCTTTGGTTAATACGAGTTTCGTGTGAAGTGGAATAAGGCTTAGCAAATACTGACAAGGAAATGACTGGTGTAGTAAAAAAAAATATATATATACATATATACATATATATATATATACATATAATTATATATATATATGTATATATATATATATATATATATATATATATTTCTCTTCGAAATATAATCCTTAATTCTTAGAAGAACTGGAAACTAAAGAAGAAAAGCGTTAAAGTAAAGAGAAGGCTGTGTAATTATTCACTTGAGCAGTCCTCGTTTTTACCAGCGTGCCGATTGTTAGGCATCAGAGAACAATTTGCCTTCCATCATCAGAGCTTGTTTTCTAAACCCTTCCTCATTACAGGCTTTCTTCATCGCAGCCTTAATCTTGCACCTTGCTAAGGGAGCGAATTAACTCGTGACAACGCCTTGGAGTGTTTACTTAGTCCTTCCTACATCCGATTTGCATTTGCCTTGGTTTTGCAGGCTGCTTAAGTCAGTTTTTCACGTCGTGGACTGTTAAATAAGCTCCATTTTGCTACTTTCAAATGCAGACTGTATTAAGTTGTTTTGTATCGTATTCTTGAAGGTTTTTTAGCCCATTACTTGGTATGCGATAATCTTGGCCAAAAGAGTCACGATCGTAACTATAACTACAGAATTCTCATTACATACTAAGGAAAGTCAGACATCATTAGTAAGTTTTGAAATTATCCCATGCAAAAAGGACATATTTGTTTTACCATACATCTCGTGTCCTTGCTCTTTCGGTTGTTATGAAGGGACTTGATGCAACGCCATCAAGTTAAACTTCACCCCATCTCCCCTTTCCCTCTGGTATAAAATGCTCAAATATCATTGCACTCTGGATCAGAAGTCAGCGTCATGGGTTGTACATGAGTTATGCACGAAACGAATTACCTGTACCGTATAAATCGGGTCATTTTTTTTCACTTTTCTTTGTTATTAAGTGTTTCTCGGTTGTTCTATGACAAATTTTGCGCTAAAGAACATAATCTAGATCTTCACACGCAACGTCCCCAGATATAAGACGACAATAGAACATGAGTGTTATTGTCTTTTGTTTCTAATTCTATGGAAACTGTACATACTTAAAGATGTGTTTAAAGATGGAGAGGACAGTTTAATGTTTTTTCTCCAAAACTAGAATGTTAAAACTCTCACTGGTACTCTGCTATTTAATTTTTAAAAAATATAAAACTATATTTATTGGTTAAAAAAAAATAGCAGTCGATACATTTATGGAAAAAAATCTCAGAATTATATTGCTTCATTTCCCAGTCCTAATTTATCCTATTGATGAGTAATCATTATAACGCATTCCAAATCTTTGGATACGGCGTAAAGCCCCTTTACGTTAAAATCCCCTGTCAAAGATATCATATACAAATGATCCCAAGCACGGGATTTTACATCGGTCCCTAAAGGTTTAACATTGAAAGTTGCACGGAAACGTCGAATATATGTGAAATGAATTTCGTTTCTATACGATAAACGGCGGCATAATATTGTCTTTACATGACGGTAAAGGTTTCATGTTACTCGCGGTCTTACATTATTGAGAGCTTGTCCATTAGGGCCTAGAGCTGCGATCTGCTTAACAGATTTATATTCAATTTTCCACCGTTTCTATCAAAAGCTCTTTTGGAGAAACAAATCCACAGTCATTTATTTAAAAATAAATCTATCCAGAGAGCTTTCGGGAATCTGTACCATTCCCCTTTTGAAACTGTGGATTTGTTTCCCCATTTCAAGACTCATGCTGCTATGGGTATTTTTAATAGCTCTTTTATCCCTTAAGATCAGTGCTTTAAAGATTTGGATCTTCCCGAAGGAAGCCGCGGTTTCGGACAAAAACATTCCAATGCGAAAAAGTGTAACTGGAAAAAGCAGGTTTTTAATCTGGAAATTCTCGTTACTTTATTGCTAAAGTTGAAATAAAAAAAAAATTCTCATGAGAGTTGTGGAATACAATTTTACTCCTATGACCTCCAAATTATGATACATGAGACTGAATATTTTGCCAACAAGGACAGATAGTTAGAAGAGGTAATATGATTATATATTTCATATATTATATATATATATATATATATATATACAGTATATATATATATATATATATATACTTATTTATATATACACAGTATATATATATATATATGCATGTATGTATGCGTGTTTCATGTATTTCTCTAATGCGCTGGTTTCATACGGATTCATTTCGCTGATTCCCTCATTATCATTTGTATTTTTCCTAACGATTTCATCTAAAAAAATATTTCTTAAGAGCAAGAAAGAAAAATGATACAGATATGACAGAAATTTTATAAAAAGGCAAGAACTTCTGTGACCTGTATAAGAACTAGAACTAGAAATGGCTTATATTATATTGCAACATTAATTTTAAATCGAATTTCCTATGCAATTTCAAGTTGTTATGAATAAGGCATTTAATAATGAAAATTGGTGGTTTTCTATATTGCTATTTTTAGTAGAAAACCAGTTCTCTGGCTGCTGGGGAACATTTCTTTCGGCCGTAAAATTCTAGTGATCCTTTATCAAGTTATGTGTCTGTCAAGCGACGCCAGTCAAAAACAGTTCTTCACTTCCAAAAAGAGTCAAAATCAAATAAAATCACATTTCACCTCATCCTCAGATGACGCCTCTTTGATAAAATCTCATTGCGTAGCATACTCCTTCCATACCGGTGACAGATCGCTTTCAATTGACATTGTACAGGGAGGGAAAAAAACCTCAACGGGAGATCGGTATTCGTTTGACTTTTTCCATCTGGCGCTTCATTATTTCTCTTTTGCAATAAAGGATAAGTCATTTTTTTTCTGTATTGGGAGAAAATCCGTCTAGACGTTTTAGCAACCGCATATTAAGTCAGGATAATGTGTGTGTGTGCGTGTATATATATATATATATATATATACATACACATATATATATATATATACATATATATATATATATATACATATATATATATATATATATATTTATATGTGTGTGTATGCAGGTATATATATATATATATATATATACTGTATATATATATCTCGAGATAGTGAGTCACAGGTTCAAAAGCCACGTGGAAAGTATGGATTAAAACCAATTCTGATTCTGTACATGGAAAAATGTAATTAGTCAGTCGACTGGATTTGGCTTATAATACTAGCCCTATGATATTCCCCGTCAAAGTTGGTTCCTTCTATAGCTCACTGTGCGTGTGTGTGTGGGTGTGTGTGTGTGCACGCGTTTGTGTGTGTAGCACAGTGTGAGCTTGATCTTTGTCTTGTAATAAATTTCACTGTTTCACGCACGTGCTAATTCACATTAGTGACTTAATAACCTTCATTTAAAAGGCTAATATTATATCGCTGAAATTAGACAGCAGAGCTAAAATTTATCATCTCACCCTTTATGAAGGAAATGCAATTTAGACTCCATTACTTATCACACCCAGAGAACCTCCTGTATTCAGCGTACTTCAAATACTCGAAGGTCTTCGATGAAGCCTTCGCTGGTAATGATATTCCAGGGGGCGTTCAGTCCGCTGCATAAATCTTCGCTCTCAGTCACTTGTGTAAAGCCAGGGTGATTAATGATGAATCACCCGGGTCGACTGCATGAAGTGGCCCATGGTTCGTGGGTTGTAAACTAACGACAGTCAGGACCTTGTAAACAAATAGTTCCTCGCTTCCGATTGTGTCGATTGTGTGTGAGCGCTATAATTCAAGATACATCGTTAATGAACTTTTTATAGTCATGCCGAATAATTGTGCAGCGTATGGTTGTTCGAACCCCAAATGTAAGACAAAAAACTTTAGGATAAGGTATTTTAGATTTCAAACGGGGGAAACTACCGAGATACGTGGCTGAATACATGTCGTCGTGCAGATTCAGTCATTCCTGAAAATGCAGTGATATGTTCTGTTCATGTGAAACCCCAGCATCATATAGATGAAATGAAGTCACGGCTGCTGAATATTGAAAGCCCTAACAATAAGCGGTTATTAAAGGAAGATGCTGTGCCATCTATCTCTTCATTTGGCAAATGATGTTTAAACTCCCTTGTTGCCTATGTATGTACATAAATAAGAAATTAATACTCCAAATGTAATATATATGCATATAGCGCATGTATGTATATCCATTGTGTATAAATACTCACAAAATCTATTACCCTTCTCTCAGTTAATAAAGTTCAGGGAAAATGTATATAATCCTTGTCATCTACACAGTCGGAAGTTGATGTACCAGTTGAGGTGATAGATATTTTGCAACAGTACATGTATACTGTATTTCAGAATTTGGCATCTTAATAACGTGCTAAGAATTTCAAAAAATTTCGAGCAAATTGAAGCCTCCAGAATTAAAATGAGGAAATAAATAGATTTAAATATTGAGCAGAATTGTACATGAGTACAGGTTACATGAGAACAAATTCCTTTTCATTTACTGAACGTTTGAGGTAATCTTCATTATACAGTTTACGTCAATGTTTGTCTAAACGACGTAAAGCAGTACAAAGATAGAAATGTTAATTAATTGAAGTTCTTACCCTTGTCTGTCAGAAAAAAAACCTTAAAATTTTGACATATGAGGCTGTATTTTTTTTTTTTTTTTTTAATTATCCGACACTGTTCAATAATGAGGTTACTGGTAGACTACCATTAAAATAAAGTTAATACAAACCAGAAACTATTAATACAAAGACGAGGAAGATGGTCGATTGTTGTGTTGTATCGTTGAGCCAGCCAGTAGCCACGCAGTGGATCCTGCCAGCGGCGAGCCCGTGTAACGTCATTGTCTGGCCGACCTGTATAGGTCCTGTGTAAAGCTGATGGAATCTTCTTCTTCTTCGCTTTAACGTGCTTTTTCCCAATTTTATATGGGGTAAGCACGATGCCTTATTTACGAAGGACTTTTTTATTTGGCGTTGGGGTAGGCCGTAACCTCGACCGGCTGCCCTGCCTGATGTGTACGTGTATAGTACCAATCCCCAGCTCCCTTTCTCCCAAGCAGCGAGAACTGGGCGGTTTAGGTCGACAGTTCGAGACGTGTGAGGTGTCTGTTATATTTTTAGATGTTGGAGTGGCTTTGTTTATGTGTGTATTAGTCTGTAACACCCATTTGCTTTTCAGCAAACCTATCCGTTGATTAGATACGTAATCCCGGGGTGTCTACACGGATAGCAAAGTGTCCGCCTTCTCTGACCAGTCGGCTGCGGATTTGAACCCGCGCCACGGACCTCTACGAAGTCCTAGGCCGCTGCTCTACCGACAGAGCCATCGAGGCTCTGTAAAGCTGACGGAATATTGGACCGATCCGAGATCCTACCCCGAGCGTACCAATGCCCTATCCCACAGGTACCAATACCCTACCCAAGTAGGGTATTGGTACCTGCTACACTTGCTCCCAGTTCACCTGGTTTAGTATTTTCCAATCCAGTATATGAAATAAAAAAAAAATAAAGAATAAAGGTATGGGGACACATACCCATAAAACCCATAAAGAGCTCCAATTTTTATCTACGAGTATTTTAGCATTTTTAAACGGTAGTGAGGTTTTGGTAATTAACATTACATAAAAAAAAAACACTCCATTCCATATGAACATATGTTTCTATGAATAATGAATATTGTTTTGTATCTCTGAATCCAAACATTTAAAATCACGAGACCGTTTGTTCATTTCCTCAATTTTATTTAAACCTATGTCAATCTTTGTCAGAAATGCTCGCCTGGCGTCATTTCGGGAAAGCAAATTGTAACGTTGGTTGTTCCAGTCTTATATAGTTAAGCTCAACCAATAAACTCTTAGGTAAGTCTAAGGATGCTAGGTAAAGCAGAGTAATAACAGTTACGATTATGTATTTTGCTCGGTGTCTATGACTTTCTCAAGGTAAATTCACAGCAAACTTGGCTACTGGGTAGTAGCTACAGTAAATTAACGTTAGTCATTAAATTTGCTATCCTTTTATTCTAAACAGTTAGGAACGAGTGCTTTTAGTGACTCTGAGTGCAAGTTCATAGTTAATTAAATGCAGAAATAATAATTCCTTAAAATATTTGCAGGCATATATTTAGCTGTGGTTTTTAATGTATTCATCAATTTTAAAACTGTGTTATTCTTGTGTTCACGTAATCATTATATTTCACAATTATATTTCTGAAATATAAACCCCACTTAGGCTTGTGTGCTTTTTTTGAGAAACGACAACTGTAACCAGATTCATTTCGATCGATGATACTGATCACGTCTTATGCCATTTGATTCGACGGTATAAGTCATTCCCTGCGTGAGAGATCCTAACTGAACGCTGAAATTCAATTATGACAAATGAAATTCAAAGGTCATGACATTCAAATGACCCCGTAGACTGCTTCAGTCAATACAGTAAAGAGCGCCTCTATCCTGCCACTAAAATAATACTGAATATGAATTTGCAGAAACCTCTAAAACTACTCATCGTTAAACTTATCTACTCGAAAAGCAACGAGTCTGAAGTGACGCTCCTTCATTACTGAAAGGATTTGCAGGTGAAGAGAGGAGCTATGTACATGGAATGCAGCAGGAACTGCCTCTTGAAAGATCTCTCGCAGTTTCTCTGCCTCATAATGATGCGTGTGCGATGAATTGACGGAAAAACTTACTTTTCGTTCTGAATAACACATTAATATTTTGGGTACTTGATAAAGTTTAGATATTTGAATATGAATGCTGGACTTTGGAACGCGTTTTTGAAAAAATACGTTTTATGTTATATTTTTTTGTAAACGCGGATAAATTCACACACATACACACACACAGATTTTATTATTAAATATTGTCATACTATGGCCATTGAAACTTTCAGTATCATTAGCATGCTTGTTTGTGAATTCCATGGCTATATATATATATATATATATATATATATATATATATATATATATATAATATCCCCATCTTACGTTTGATTGTAGAGACTGAGTTAAAACGCAGTCAGAGAAATTGTTTTTGCATCTTCACAATTCTTCATGGATGTGCAATGTGATTATTGTCTTGGAAATAGCAAAGTTCTTCTGTAGGATTTAGACAAACTCCATAGCGGGTTTTCTTGTATTCTAAAAAAAGTTTTTTTGTACAGCAGAATACAATGGTCTACACAGGGTGGCTTCCCATGTTGATCTCTATCTAAGCTTTCATATTTTTACATAGCAAGACTACGATTTACACACACACGAACACACAAATGACCTCGTTCCAAGGATTCTCACGGTTTACGTGACAGCCTACAGCTCCGACCAAAAAGAGGACGCTGAGTTTATGCGGACATATGCTGACATATGCTGACATAGTGTCTCTAAATCACTACACAGGTATTTATTGATGACGTTCGCGTCTGGGTTGACCAAACTGTGATTTCACAACAGCACTCTTCTCATGTGCTACACAGATATATATTCTGTTAATGGAATTATGATACCATTTTTCCTTATTATGTCATACTGAAATATGACATTTGCTCGGCCACGTAAAACACAATAGGAACGAAATCATCAAAACAGGCACTCACTAGCTAAGCATAACTACTCAGAAAGCAAAAGAAAATTATACGCTTTCAAAATTCATTATACTCACAGTGTGAATGGAGATATACTCATAGAGTAAATATTGAAATAGCAAATATTGAAATATGTTTCACAGTTGTGTACACAAGTTTCACGAATACGTAAGCAAAGCGAAAAAGTTATATAACTCCAATATTGATTATACTGATAATGCTAATGAACAACAGATACATAAATCATACATAGATAATGCATGTAAAGCAATTCGTATACGTAGTAAAAATATTTGTGCACAAGTTACATGAATACACTTGCAAAGATGAGGATTAAAATCAATGCTTAAAAATGCATCCAAAATAATAACAATCATATGATGAGGCTATTTAAAATAGATAATTATATAATCCAAATAGTTATCCTGATAGATTAATCAGTATGGACAACTAGATTATTAAATGCAAATGTTGATTGATCAACATGCCACTACACGTATATATATATCAGTTCATATGTAGTATAGTTTATTAAAGAAATAAATGTAGCCAATATATAAGAGTATGGTTAATATGTTATCACCAGAAATGTTCATCCCCTCCTCACATTTATTACCCCTGCAATAAAATCCTTTTCAGTCTTTCTCTGTGTAGTCGGGTTTTAATGAAAAAATGGCCAGTAATTCCACTATTGAACCCTGAACACCCACTGACTCAAATCTAATGGGGACCTACGAGTATCAGCAGATTTCGCAATGGTCTCCTTCAGTCCTTGTGCTTTTTTCCAAAACGTTACGCTGACGATTACGCCTACGGATCCCAGCAACATACCAACGGCAATTAACGCGTAGAGGAGAATAAATTCGTGGTGATCAGAAGAACGGCTCACAGGAGATAGCAGGTCCAATGATGCAATGGCGTTTTCGACGGGCCTACTGTAGGGAATTGTTAGAGCTTGTAGCCTGGTGTTACCCCACGGTGTGTTGATGAAGAAATTACGCCCATGGATGATCGTTACCATAGCTCGGATGAAGAGTGACGACGTTGTTGCAATGCAGCCATCATTAACGACGAACATGTGTCCCGATGCCCTAGTACCATCTGGGCAAGTGACGATGTATGGTTCCGCAGAGAAGACGAATGCCGTGCCATTCAAGAGCCTGTGACGAAACTGATTGTCGTGATACCTGACTAAACCAGCCAAACAATGTTCACGTGTATGGGGAGAGGTTCTGTTAAGTACTAAGTCCAATTCGCATGAATCCAAAGACATATTAGATACATTCCTGAATTCAAACAAATCGATCCTGCATACCACATTATCCATAACATCATAGCAATCATTTAACAGTGCTTGGTCTCTGACTACCGTAAAAGTTTCCTATTGGCGGAAACCAATACTAGAGCTGACAGGTTATTAATAATAGGTGTCGAGACGTTAGATACATACGTGGGAAAAGGCGAAATCTTATACGCTTTCCACGCGTCTGATGGGTTAAAAGGAATGTCGATTACAATCTTATCAAGGTCAACTTTAACTGTGATCAAGCTGTAATAAAATTCAACCTTATGAAAAGCTACTACTGGAACATAGCGCATCCTATCATGAGCATTACTGATAATTTGAGTAAGATCTTTAATTGGTAACAAATGAGGAGACAACACGCCTTTAGCAGCAAGTGTTATAGCTTCTACGTAATCTTTTGATTTTTCGATAAAGCTTGAAACTCTCGAGTATACATGATCAATTTTAGCATGATAATACATCAAAGTTGCTAACAAAACTTGAGTGTCATGAACCTGATTGAAACGTCGTGACTGTTCATTTACTTTACTGATTACGCCGTTCAAAGCTTGAATTTGCTTGTTTAGTTCTCCTGCTAATACCTCTTGTTGATGTTCCAGATTTTCGATTTTAACCCCGTGATCGCGAAGTTTCAAACGATTTGAAATCCCTAAACCAAGACCAGCTACGGAACCAACCAAGTTTAATGCCGCTAAAACAAGTGAGTTACGCCTTTCTGTAGCGTCATGAGGTATTGACCACATCAGCAAATCACGAGCCAAGATTTCAGCTTCGCATGTTTTATTCCTTAATTCCCAGAAAAGCATATTAATTGTGTCACTGACTTGATTAGGCGACGTTGGATCACTGCTAGATAAGTATGATTTATGCAAATCTTCAAGGGATTGAGCAAAAAGAGTCAATTCTGATTTCAGAGCAAGTACTTCATTTTCGCTAGTAAAAATGGCGTTCATATTGACTTCTAAAACTATGTTACTGCCAGTTAGAAAGAAATTATTCATTTCCTCTACAATAGAACCATGATGTAAAGTTATTTCAGAACTCTTCCCAGCCACAATAAACATTGATAGGAATAGTGCGTGGTATAATTTGACAAGCTTCATGTTGGAGCCTGCAAAAAAAAATAATTTGTAAATAATGTATATAAAAAAAACATTGCACCATTCAAATGGATGTATATAAAAAATTTCTCACAATAATTAATTTTTTCATAACAAACCATTGTCTTAAGCTCTCACATGAGAGATAGATACTGTTCGAACATCCGTTGTATCGGACTGGTTCTGAATTTTAAGTCGGTTACCTACTAAAACTTCTATAACTGTGAAAGGACCTTCAAATTTAGGCAATAATTTCCAATTTAGCCCTTTCCTAACATAGACCTGTACATATACTATATCTCCTTCTTGGTAAGGCTTTGTGACCTTAGCTTTTTTATCATGTGCGTTCTTCATTAACACTTGAGCCTGTAAGAGGTTTTGATAAAGTGTTTGAAATCTACTCCGGCTAACATCTATTATATCCTTCAATGGATCTGACAAACTAGTCGTCGGTGTCAATACGTGAAAAGGTGACCTAGCAGGTATCCCGTAAACAGCTTCATGGGGAGACATACGGATTGAAGTATGACAATTGTTATTTAGGGTACTGGACACAGTGGGTATTGCAATATCCCAGTTTGGGTCCATACCGCCTATGTTTACACGCAGTATGTCTAACACCTTTCTATTAACACGTTCGACCAAACCATTAGATTCAGGATGGTAGATCATCGTATTGATTTTTTTTATTTGCAGAATCTCACACAATGAGTTAAGGAAGTGATTATTGAATTCTCCTCCCGAGTCGGAGATTATCATATTTGGGATCCCATGTCTGCATATATAGCACTCATAAAACTTCCTAGCACACTCAATGGCTGTTTTACTTTTTAATGGTATTAGTTCAGTATACCGTGTAAGGGCGTCTATTATAACCAAGAGGTTTTTATTCCCTCGGTCTGTCTCGTAAAAACCTGTCAATAAATCAAGGTGTACCCTTTCAAAAGGTTTGCTAGGCACAGGATAAGTTCCTAGACCTACAGGATTCTTAGTATGGCCCTTATGGCGGAAACATATATCACAGTTTTTAATATATGTCCTAATATCTTTTAACATAGTAGACCAGTAAAATAATGACTTGGCCTTTTGAGAGGTTATTTCGAACCCAGGATGACCATGCAAAGGATGGTTGTGCAACCATTTCAGAACGGTAGGGATTAAAGTGATAGCTACAACCACCTGGTCGTTAGTTAACTGTGTTGAACTCCTGGTTCTCCTAGCCACAGATCGGCATAGAATGTTATCCTTAACCAAGAAATATTGGTTAGTATATTTCACATTTTCCTTACCATCTGGTTTCCTATTTAATGCATCTATTACTCTTAATTTCTGATCTTTCATTTGTTCTTGTCGTACTGAATCTAGATTCCACTCTATATCTGTAATATTCTCTGTTGTTTGGGCTAAAGATTGACCATTTTCGATAGCAATTTTCATGGCTTGCGAAGGAATTGGAATTTCTTCTAGATCAGCGAAGGGTAACGATTGAGTTGGTACTGGGTTACGAGATAACGCATCTGCTATTACGTTTGCTTTACCGGGTAAATATCCAATTTTAGCTCCAAAGTCCTGGATAATCATATGCCACCTAGTTCTTTTAGGACTATGATTGAAACCTTTAAAAAAGTCAGTAAGGGGCTTATGATCAGTTAGAACCTTGACACTGTACCCATAGATTATATATTTAAAATGTACCAACGAGTTAGCTATCGCTAAACATTCTTTATTTATTACTGCACATTTCTTCTCTGACGTTTTTAGTTTGCGAGAATAAAAGGCAATGGGAAAAAACTTGTTGTCATGCCACTGGAGTAACACACCTCCTACTCCTTGATCTGATGCGTCGGTTGCAATAATAAATTCTTTAGTAAAATCGGGAAACTTTAGAATAGGAGCAGAACTAATTTTCTCTTTCAAGGTGTCAAAAGCGATTTGATGTTGGGATTCCCATTTAAAAATCACGTCCTTCCTTATGAGATCAGTTAAAGGAGCTGCTATTACTGAATAATCTCGGATAAACCGACGATAATAACCCGAAACCCCAAGAAATTGCTGTATGGCTTTAACATTAGTAGGAACGGGAAATTTACTATTAGCAGAGATTTTATCATGGACTACTTTAAGACCTTGCCGAGATACCATGAAACCCAAATAGACTAATTCGTCTTTAAAAAACTCACATTTAGAAATTTTTTCCTCTAAATGATGTTCTCTTAACCTTTGAAGGATTATTTCTAGTTTACTTAAGTGTTCCTCCAAAGAATTGGAGAATATTACTAAATCGTCCATATAAGCATGGAGAATATTCCCTAGTAAATCTCCGAACACTATATTGATCATTCTAGTGAACGTAATAGGGGCACAACGTAGTCCAAATGGCATACGTAGGAATTCATAGTGACCCCGAGCTGTACTAAAAGCAGTGTACGGTGTACTGTCCTTAGCTAAGGGTATCTGGTGAAAGCCTTTAAGTGAGTCCAAGGAAGTAAAAAATTTATTCTGTCCTAATAGAGATAAAATATCATCTGCACAAGGTACTGGGAAACGATCAGGGATAGTTTGGTCGTTAAGCTTGCGAAAATCAACACAAATCCTCCAGGTTTTATCCTTTTTTGGTACTACTATCAAGGGAAAATTATAAGGGCTGTTAGATTTCTTAATAACCACCTCTTTTAACATTTTATCTACCTCTACATTGATTTCATTCAGAAATTTGGCCGGTAGACGATATGAAGGTACATAAATGACTTGGTCCTTATGCTTTAAACGAATTTGATGTTCGATGACTTCCGTTTTGCCTAAAGCTCCAGTACTAGTAGAAAAAACATCACTATATTTAGATAGAAGTTCAAAAAATTTCTTGCTTATATCCCTATCTAAGATGTCTGCTTCGATTTTGCCTTTAATTACCTTTAAAAGAGATTTATCTGTTGCTGATTCAGTGGAGTTAATTTCAGCAACTGTAAGGATTCGATGTTTATATGCTTCGATATTGACAATATGCTGATTTTCATGTATTGTTAAAGCAGCATTTAAGTGATTAAAAACTTCAATGTTAACCCGATGATCAGAATTTACTGTGTACAACGCTTGCGTGACTGAAAGCCCATTGATTTTTAAAGTATCAGGAAGAATTAAAACCTCTGAGCCTGGCAATTTTCTTTTAACCTTGACCGTCAGATACGATGGTGTGTCTGGCTCGATGGTTTATGTGAACGCAGCAATGATGGGTGCCTGAGAGTTATGTTGGGTGGCTGTAACAATATCATCACTTACGAGACAGGTGACTGGTTCTTCTATGTATGTTACTTTCTCACTGACTGTCTCCTTCTGATCCAAAACAGATTTCAATGTGTGTGAAGACCGATTGAATTTCCCTTTTATAAACACTCCGTGTTTTGCGGGTGTCAAAATTACGTTATGTAATGACATTGATGGATAACCCATAATAACTACTGGGTACATACTAATATTGCTAATAATGATAAAGGTGTCCGTGAAAGTACGTTGTCCCAACCTGTATTGTATTTGAGATGTACCCACTACATCTAATTCATTATTACCTATTCCTGACAAACGAACATTGGAGCATTCGATAGGAAATTTTGAAAATAACAGGTGATGAGTACGTAAATCCATTATGTTACGTGGACTACCTGAATCAAAAAACAAGGTGAAATGTTTATGTTCTAAGCTAACTGCATGCAAAGTTGGCCTAACTTCTTCTGAGCCAATAATAGCGTGTATTTTGCAAAAATCTACGGGACCGTGCTCTGCATGTTTGGGAGACTCTACCTCAATTTCTGGAAAATTCTTGTCTTCACACATATCTTGGAGAACATTAAATTTATTATCTGATTCAAAAAGTGATGATAACCCAATATCACTCTCCTCCCCCTTTAAGCTGGCTACGTGGTGTTTGTCTGTCCGCTGGCATTCTGAAAATTCACTGACGCCTGGTTATGTTGAACTGCTGAGTTTGGGTTTGATTTCCCCGAGGAACGATTTGACAGTGCTTGTTTCTGGCCTACATTACTGTTCTGCCTGAATTGTTTGTTCTTTCCCCCATGGTATTGTTTTTTCACAGTATCATTACCAGCACTTTGGGTGTTTGTGTTACTGTTTGGATTCTTTTTTCTAGCGTTGCACTGACTATACTTGTGATTTGAACTGTTATAGATTGAACAATAGCGTGTCCTACACTCATTTATCATGTGACCTGGACGCTTACAATTAAAGCAAATGACTGCTGATGGATTATTAGTGACTAAGTTAAGCTGTTGCGGTGATGAAGACGTATGATTTTTGTTTTCTCGCTTTGTAAAAGCCTGAACTAGAGAAGGATCGAGATCTGTACACTTGGACAAGTGTTTCCGAATTTGTCTATAGATATCTAATTCTGTGCTATCTGATGTTAATTTCTCATCAAAACACTTAACCAAAGGTTCAGGTAACATCGCTGTTATAAGTGTCAAATAAAACAATCTGCAAAGAGATTTGGAACTGAGATGCATATTACGATTGACCCAACTTGAGCCATCAAATTGTCCGTTTTACTCTTCGAGCCTATCTCCTATCAGAGCTGCCCTATCTACCACACTGAGATTAGTCATAAATGCGACTTTTATTATGTTGCGTAAAGCAAGAACTTCATCCAATGAATCCTCACTCCCATAAATGGAACGCAGCTTGGTTTTGAAATCATCCCAAGTGACTGTTTCTTTAAAAGATATTCCCCGTAAGTACGCACCTGCGTCTCCTTTAGCATAATCTATGAAACTCTTTGCCTCCTGCAATTGTAAAGACTGATCGGTAATGGACTTTGCCGTGAGGTGTACGTCTACAGACGAAATCCAAGACT
>JANJGK010002900.1:82500-107009 GCA_039081455.1 Macrobrachium rosenbergii | reverse complement strand
AGCAACACTCCACCAGCCCCTGTATCACACGCATCTACTTGGAGACAAAAAGGTTTATTAAAATCAGGTGTACATAAGACAGGGTTGCTACAGAGTAATAATTTGAGTTGATTAAATGCTTCTTGACACTCTTGAGTCCAAATGAACTTGACCTTAGAGCTAGTTAGGTTAGTCAAGGGTGATGCTACAGATGCAAAGTTCTTGCAAAACTTCCTATAGAATGAAGTCATACCCAAAAAATGCCGTAGTGATTTTTTAGAAGTGGGGCCAGGATACTCAAGTACAGCATCAATGTTAGCAGTCTTAGGACGAACATGCCCACTACCTACAATATGGCCTAGGTAGGATATAGTAGCATGGCAAAATTCAGTCTTCTTTAGGTTAATTGTTAAATTAGCTTCTTCAAGTCTTTGGAATAACAATTCTAGTCTACGGATATGTTCCTCAAAAGTTTCACTGATTACGAGGATGTCATCCAAATAACAAAAGACACCATCAAGATCTCTAATAGTATCATTAATAAGCCTCTGAAACGTGGACGGAGCATTGGTAAGACCAAAAGCCATTACTTCATATTGAAAAAGGCCAAATGGAGTTATGAATGCTGAAACGACTTTAGCTCTTTCTGTTAGGCCTACCTGATAATACCCTTTTAAAAGGTCCACTTTAGTCATGTACCTGGCTTGTCCAACGGAATCTATGATGTCATCTATTCTTGGTAATGGATATGAATCTTTAATAGTTACCATATTCAGTTTGCGGTAATCTGTGCAAAACCTTAAGTTACCATCCTCCTTTGGTACTAGAAGACAAGGGGAAGCCCATGGAGATTTACTTGGGACTGCTAGGCCATGTTTGAGTAAATATTCCACTTCCCTCTTCATCTGTGCTTTTCGATCAGGACTCAGACGATATGGAGGTTGACGAATGGGCATCGTACCTGGGACAAGTTCAATATCATGCAGAAGCACAGTACTTTTCCTGGGAAAGTCACAAAAAGAAACATTATTAATAAGAGTCTGTAGCCTTTGAGAATGTTCACTAGGTAAATGGGACAACTTCACTTCCAGGTTTTGTAAAACTTCTGAATTGGATTCTGGGCTCCAAGAAGGTATGAGATCATTAATCGAGTTGACAGTTGCAGAAGTATTCTCTGATGCAGAATCTATATTAATCATATTAACAACCAAGTCTCTAGAACAAGGTCCAGGTTCCCTACAGTGATATTTTTTTAAAAGATTTAGATGAACTATTTGAGTGGATTTTCTACGGTCAGGAGTCTCAATTACATATGTATTATTATTGACACTTTTCAGTACCTTATATGGACCAAAGAACTTTGACTTTAGGGGAGAACTATGAACAGGAAAATAAGCCAAAACCAAATCGCCTGGGAGTAGTTTTCTAACTTTACTAGATCTATCAAAATTAATTTTCATTTCAAACTGTCGAGCTTTGAGATTTTCTTTAGCTAATTTTCTAACATCACAAAGAATTTTCTGGAGCTTTGATATATATTGTTTAACAGACTGAACTGGACTGGAAGAAGGCGCACTCAACCACTCATCTTTAATTACATTAAGAGGGCCTCTGACTGACCTTCCAAATAACATTTCAAAAGGGGAAAATCCGAGAGACTCTTGTGGAGCTTCTCTTATGGCAAATAATAGAAAATCCACCCCTTCATCCCACTGTGCATTATTCTCGAGACAGTATTTTTTCAACATACTTTTAAAAGTCTGATGCCAGCGTTCTAAGACACCTTGGGACTCTGGGTGGTAGGCTGAGGATAATATTTGTTTAATTTCCAGTTCCTTCAGGACTTTACTGAATAAGTCACTTGTAAAGTTAGAACCACGGTCACACTGTAACTCTCTGGGGATTCCATAGGTGGTGAAAACTTTAAGTAAAGCATTAGCTATAGTTTTAGACAAAATATTACGCAAAGGAATTGCTATGGGATAACGTGTAGTAGGACACATAATGGTGAGCAAATATTGGTGACCCTTTTTAGTTTTTGGCAGAGGTCCTACACAATCTATAATTACCCTATGAAAAGGATCATCAGGAACTATAATAGGTTGAAGAGGATATTTGGGTATACTTTGGTTAGGCTTTCCTGAAATCTGACAAATGTGGCAAGTACGGATAAAGTCTGCTATATCCCTTTTCATGTTAGGCCAATAGAAATGGTTAAGAATCTTGTGATAAGTCTTGTGAATCCCCAAGTGTCCACCATTCCCATCATGAGCAACCTCCAAAACAAGTTTTCTTACAGAGGATGGTAGAACGATCTGGTGCTTTTCACCCCAAGTGTCAAGCTTAGATAACTTAGCAGGGCGATAAAATCTCATAAGGACACCAGATTCATAATAAAAACTAGGTGATTTATCAATTTCACTTTTAGAGACTGCTTGACTGTGAAAATTACCTAGGGTATCATCCTGTTTTTGAGCTTTGATAAGCTCAGCTTTGCTCATAATATTTTCCACTGCATTTTCTACTACTTCAGAGCATTCTAGGTCTTTTGATTTCTGTGATCGAGTAATTACACAAGTTACATCATTACTAAAATCATTTCCCTCACTAGGATGATCAGTTACCACCAAATTTGGAACAACTAAATTACCAGCCAGATCATTGCCCAACAAGAAGGATACTCCTTTCACAGGAAAATCGTTATCTACCACACCTACCGACACTCTACCTTTTTTCAAAGGGCAATCAATAAAAATGTCTGCAAGGGGGGCACGAGAAGTTTGAGTTAAATCCCTCAAGAGTACAAAGTCACCATTTAAAGCCTTATTGATATCTGGAATTGCTTTCCTTAAGATCAAACTTTGTGATGCCCCTGTGTCACGTAACATCTTTATCTTATGCTCAGCACCATCAGATGTTAAAGATCCAATACCATCTATTTTGAAACCTTCAAACAAATCCACAGCTTCATGTGTTACCACATGCAAAGACGGTTTATCCTTATGCAGTGGATTACTTTTAAAACTCCTATCCTTAAAATTCCTATTTAACTCCGAAACCTTACAATTTGGTGCTTTACAGTTTTTAATAGAATGACCTGGTTTCTTACAATATTTGCAAAGCAGTGACTCCCTAGATTCCTCAGTGCTAACACCCAGAGTATTACCTGGAACTTGTTTTACAATATGATCTAATCTCTTGCTAGTTTTATGTACAAGGGAGTAGGTGTCTGCTAAAGAAGCTGCCTTTAACAAATCATTTTCTTGTCTGTCACAAAGGTACAACATTATATGTGAAGGAAGTTTTCTAACAAATTCCTCAAACACTATTAGATTTTCTAACTGTTCAAAGGTAGTTATAGCTGAAGCTTTTAACCACTTCCTAAAATCTCTTAATTTTTCTGAAGCAAACTCTAGGTATGTCTGAGTACTAGTTTTAACTTTATTGCGAAAAACTTGCCGATAACCTTCCACAGAAATTGAAAAAGCATCTATGACAGCCTTTTTTATAACTTCATAATCATTTGTCTCTTTGATATGTCGACAAACTTGAGCCGCTTTACCGGAAAGTTTAGGCCTAAGTAGCCAAATCCATTGTTCTTTCGGCCAATTCAAATGAGAAGCAGTTTCTTCAAAAGCCCTAAAATAGTCTTCAGGGTCATAATCAGTGAAGTCTGGTACTAATTTCATATTCTTGGATAAGTCAAACTTCTTTTGAGATTCTAGCAAATCAATTTCTTGCCGTTTATCGAGCCGAGAAAGTTCAGATTTTTCCCTTTCTGCTTTCAATTGCAATTCAATAGTTTCCCTTTCTACTTTTACAGCTAATTCAGCCTGAAATAAAAGTCTCTCTTTCTCTCTTTCTGCTTCTAATCTAATCCTCTCTTTCTCTCTTTCTGCTTCTAACCTAATCCTCTCTTTCTCTCTTTCTGCTTCCAATCTAATCCTCTCTTTTTCAATTTCAAACTCTAGTTTTATTTTTTCTAAGTTTTTCTCTTCCTTCTCGCGCTCTACCGCAATTCGCTCAAACTCGAGTCTTTGTTCGTTAGTCAAAGTGTCCTTGTCTTCAACTATCCAGAGTCTAGCTTCAGCTCCTACCTCTTTAGCCTTTAAGTAATGTTCAAGAATTAAATTTCGAATTTCAGACTTTTTCATGTTACTTCTAACTGGTAGTTGCAAACGTAAACCTAACTCCAAAAGGTCCTTCTTCTTTGCATATTGAATTGTGGAGAGTTCAACAGAAGGATTACCAGCAAATTTATCCACATCAAAACTAGCCATTGTGAAATTGAAACAATGAAAACTTCCTTACGTAAACTATCTGAATTCCTGTTTCACAAATGAACACAAGGTAACTCACAATTACGTCTATAAGCACTTTGTTCACTTCATAAAAGTTCACAATATTTTTCATATGAAATAAAAAAAAATAACAATACGGTTTTTTTTTTTAAGGCTAAGTGTACGGGGAAATCTCCTGATTCTAGTCAAATAGAGTGGAGAAGGAATAACCTTGCCTGGTCCAAACAACAGTTATTACTCTAAGCGACTAAAATTGACAGCTTAAGCATTTCGTGTGTCAGGCAAAGAGAAAAAGGTTTATACTGTACCCCACATGCAATACAATAAAAACGGGCTTTGAGTCAATAGGAATAACTACACGAATTCTCAGCTGTGATAATTGAAGTTTATAACAGGTTAAAGAGCTTACGAGTTTTGCTCAAGGGCGAGTCTCGGTGGGGATAGGAGAAACAAGCGAACAATACTGGGAATAAATGAGTCAACAGGCACTGCACTATAACATAAACCGACACTATATTTCAAAAGCGGGCGCGCAACACTTCATAAAATACAATATCGAAAATAACAGGTATTCAGATGGCTCACAATGTACAATATTCTGAATGAGAACAAACAACACTGACAAATTGCTCATTAAAAGGAAGAATGTATCCCGGACAGGCCCCCAAATTATGTTACATACTTAATTAGGTTTCTCACTGAACATTTAAGAATAAGACACGGATGGGTTTTGTAAGCTTGTAACAATACTAAGAAAGGATAAATTCAAAGTGATTAACGAAATAATTATTGTATTAACACAAAAGGCAAGTAAAAAATAAAACATTCCTCCTTTAGCAGAACAATGCTATAAATCACACCCATAAATAAAGAAAATAAACCTCATTCAAAATATTATGGAAAATATACGGAAAATACTCAAAAATAAATAGGCAGCTCCTTCGACCCTCCTCCCAGCAAGAGACCAGAGTGAGACTAACTTAAAGCCAGGGAAAAGATCCGAAGGAGACAAACCACGCAGAATATAACAAGTGATTCCGTATTCCTATGATAGTTACACAATTAACTAAACAAGGCAATAATTAAATGGTTCAGCAATATGTAAAATATTAACAATATGCGTCACAATATATATATATATATATATACATAAAATGAGTTCAAAGGAGATTAATTTCAAACTGTGAATAGTATCAGTGTGTGCCATCAGTTCTTTCCATTCTGGAAAATGAAACTATCGAAATATAGAACTTACAAAAATTAATGAATGTACTAAGATTATTTAGGTTGTGAAACAGGCATTCATTAACTACGTAAATAATAATAATGATAACAATCAACGTTGTCACTAATGGTGGTGGCGGAGATGGCCTAATTAGCTATAACGATTATCACGATATCAGCTTCTCATTTAGAAAATTCATATTTTTTTCCAATTAGGGACTAATTAATTACATTTTAGCATCCCAGAAGCTCTCACCCCATCCCACCCCAAGCCACAAAAAAAGAAAGAAAAAACTATTATTGTTTGTATAAATTCTGCAACCCGTCCTGACTGAAAACCTGAGAGAGGTTTCCATCAGAGCGATACCGAAGGGATGAGCTTTGCATTTCCGGCGCCTCAGTGATTCCTGTAGGAGCTGAAATGAGATTCTGTGTCCTTCATGAAGCAGTTTAATGGGCTGTAGTTCAATAGAGACTCCGTTGCAATAGAGCCAAACAAAACTGGAGAATAAAGCTTTCAATTAAAGGGGCAACGGATTGAAATTTCACGTCGGCATAAATACCGGCTGAAGCAGTGTATCCCGCGACTGATATTTTACTAAATGGAATTAGTATTACATTACCTCGTAATTCTCTGACTGAATATCAATTACTGAATCACTTCCAGTTCGTGCAGCAACAAAGATGTATACATATGTATAACTACATGTTCACATACATGTGTAGATAATGTTCTAAAAGTAGAAAAAAATCAATGTAGAATTTGTCATTCCTGTTTATCCAACTCATTCAGGTTATCACCCATAACCAGAAACAAACACTACTTGCGTTCTTCATGGATTATGAAATGGATTGTGATTTAAGAATGCCTCGTCAGTGAGTCGAGTGTTTTCTTTCATTGGAAAAGATGTAAATAATTAGTCAGCCTTGATCTCTCAGTAATATGGGCTAAGAATGAAAGAAAACAAGGTTAATTATTAACTTTTTTAAAGTTTTCAGTAATCTTCAATATTTCATTGTGATTATGGATCGTACAAATATAAAGGGGCTGTGAAATAAAACCCTTTTATTTCAATAAATGATATAATATATTGTCCTTACGGTCTGCTGAAAGTATTTTTCTCTAGTCTGTGTTAATGGCTACGCAAGTCACCAAAACTCAAGCGACATGGATTCTAGAACGTGACATAATTGCTGAACTAAGGAGACTAGGGGAGACGTATAAAGGGAGGAATGAGACAGATGATTTGCTTTTGGTAGAGATGAAATGCTAAATAGTGTTGCTCATATAATAATTTCTAAGCAATTTAATCTTTCTGAATATAAGACAAATTTCCTAAAGATATCCCGTATTTTGGAAGAAAAAATTCAATTTCATAATTGTAAAATGTGTCACAGAATTTTATGTGGGGTGACTGGGTAATGCTGGAGTTACTGGGGCATATATTATGCAAGTCCATTCAGGAAGCTGCGTCCCTGCCCATTAGTGACCAGGTTCACCTGACCCACCTGGCAGCACCTACCTGGATTTGTGCCCCTCTTTCCGGAGACAAGCGCTTGCTGCTTTCAAGCTGACTCTTGCTTAAGGAAGGCTGGAGCTACAATAGAAAAATGTGGCCTTCCTCAGACTGAGTAGAAAACTCATTGGCAGCGGGACATGAGTTTCTTAATGCTTACACGCGTTACTCTTTTACATTTACTAATGTTAAGCCATGCATATCGTTTAGTACCGAATTCACTATACTTTGGGAATCATCTGCACCCAGGATGATCAATGCTTCTGTGCCGACCAGGATTCGAAAAGTCGCCTGATTTAGAAACAACTATAGACATGTCCTTTTTTTTTTTTTATCAAATCAGGGCACTATTCGAATCCTGGCTAGTGCTGAAGCACTTGTCAATTGTAATTCCCCTTGGGCTGAAGTTCTTCTTAAGACATGGTGTATTTTATATTAAACCATGATTATGGCTTAATATTTGTGATTATTTCTTATATATATATATATATATATATATATATATATATATATATATATATATATATATATATATATATATATATATATATATATATATATATATATATATATATATATATATATATATATATATATATATATATATATATATATATATATATATATATATATATATATATATATATATATATATATATATATATATATATATATATATATATATATATATATATATATATATATATATATATATATATATATATATATATATATATATATATATATATATATATATATATATATATATATATATATATATATATATATATATATATATATATATAATATATATATATATATATATATATATATATATATATATATATATATATATATATATATATATATATAATATATATATATATATATATATATATATATATATATATATATTTTATATATATATATATATATATATATATATATATATATATATATATACTGTATATATGCGTGTTACAAACATACCAAAAATATTCCTCAATATTTTCCATGAAGTTGCTTGGTACGGGGAATTATGAAGGACTGAAAGTTCTTAAGAAATGTAATTTGTGGTTTTGACAGGTAGATAATGAACAAGTACGGTCGAGGGAGACTGGAAGCTTTCAATAGGGTCTGAAACCCCAGTCTTAATTAAGAAATTATAAAAGAAGATTTTTTACAGGGAAGGGGGAGATACAACATATGGAAGACAAAATACTCGTTCACTAATATAAGTTATCATTTTAATGTTAATATTCAGTGAGTGTATTACGTTACATTTCAGCGATCAGATTAAATCGTAATAATGATAATGGTAATAATTTTGGCGACGCTGCCTTCGTTTTTCACTCTTTTTGTTATACATCGTTAAAATAATAATAATAATAATAATAATAATAATAATAATAATAATAATAATAATAATAATAATAATAACAACTGTTGCACATTCGTTTTTCTCTTTTATCGATATACAAACGTGTTATTCCCCTCATATTTTGTCGGAGACCTTATCTTCAGCGTACTTTTTGCTTCTATTTCTCTTTCTTTTTCATAACGGTATAGACTGTCTTCTGGATATAAAAGAAATATTAGCACGCAACATAAACAAGTTTTGGAAGTCATCAGATAACGACTCCAAATTAATCTGATACAAATTGTTTTGACAAAATTAATGACTATCATCTTGGGACTCGGAACCTCGCTTGGTAGTAAGAGAGGTTGACCTAACCTTCCGCGCTACGAAGAAGGCTTTCAGTGATAACCTCGCCAACCTCACGATCCCAAAAATGAGAATAGAGATGCTCATAGCAGTTGTGGCTATGCAATATGCATGACTCAAAATATTTTTCTCAGGCCTCGGTATAAAATGAACGGAACATATTAACCCAGATTTCCTGAGACCTTCCTTTTTCAATGTTTATTCAATAAAAAATCAAAGTTCTACGAAGAGAAAGAAATAAATAAATTGGTTGACTTTCAGTTGAACAGAACAACACAACTGCTCTTAAGAATACCATTCAAAGTTTGTCCCCCATTAGGAAATAATTCCCGGTCTCTGTCTGTTTGTCTGCCTGTCTCTATGTGCCTTTCTCTATTGTATAACAGACTGGAGCTAAGAATTTGCTAAATATCGTACTTCACGCAAGGGGCATATAGCTCTCTCTCTCTCTCTCTCTCTCTCTCTCTCTCTCTCTCTCTCTCTCTCTCTCTCTCCTCACTTCCTTGCGGGGATATACTTCTCATTATTTATGAGGTCCTTCGATTTTCGTAACTTTTATTCTACCGTAACGGAAAATCTTGACTCAAAGTAGAAGAGAAGCAAATCTGTTATTCAGGAGATTTATAATCAGTGAAACATAAGGGGAATTTGCTGAGAGTTTTTGTATTTTTTAGCTAATGGTAATCGAGGGTCTGTTTGTAACACAAATAAGTATGTATATATATATATATATATATATATATATATATATATATATATATATATATATATATATATATATATATATATATATATATATATATATATATATATATATATATATATATATATATATATTTACATACATACATACATGCGCACGAAAAATAAAAAAAAACAGTCATTGTTACGTATGACAAACTGCTGAACTGTACAAAGGGAGAAATAGCTCTCATTTTCATGTTCCTTCTTCTCTAGTGATTTGTGGCAAAGCCGAAGGCCACCGGAACTCGAAATGAGATATGGCCTCATTTTCTCTGTTAGTTAATTACCAGAATCACTCGCTTCTTAGGGAAAGAAAATTTACTCCTTTTAGGAGACTGGACGATTTATAAGGAAGAAAAAGCTTTTCGGTAACATACTGTAGTTTGTTGTGGAGACAAAGATAATTTGTTAGGATTTTTAGGAAAACCAAAGAATTCTTAACATCCAGTAGATATCAGAACATTAGAAAAAACCATTTGAAAAGCCTCAAAGCACTGGGCATTTTGTCTTCAAACCGAAAGTAAAACGGTATTTTTCGTCGGCGTCCGAGTGCCGGTCATGACGTGGAAGGGTCTATTGATGCTGCCTCCCTCGGAAGATCGATTCCCTTGATGTGTTTCAGGAAGTAAGAGCTGAAAAGGAAGCAATTTCCTCTAATGGATCCAGTCAAGGATTCACGGCAGCCAATGAGGAAAGTCTCGGGATTCGGTAGTAATGCTTTCAAGGTCCAGATATTGAGATTCAATCGATTATATTCATTCAGTCTTTTTTATGATTATATATGGTTGACCTCATATGTATACACAGACACACGCTCAAACACACACATATATATGTATAAGTGTGTGTGTGTGTGTATGTATGTATGTATGTATGTATGTATGTATGTATGTATATAATAGATAGGTAGATAGATAGATAGATATTGTAAGCCCTACGCCCATATCCTTGACCCCAGCCGACCTTCGCACCAAATTACGCCCGAGTAGATTGTTGGGTGTTGTGAGCCGACAGCTGTACTACTTTTATGTGAACAGAAATCTGGAAAATTAAGCTGGACACATTAGTTTTGGTTATCAAAGAGCTATTTAAGATAAAGTAAGGTGATCTTTAAAACTTATAGGATATTATCTATAACAACAGTTATATCTATCGACCGCATTTTTTATTCCAAGTAATGTGAGCAGTAATTATATTTAGCTCCTCTGTTATTTTTTTATATTTTGGTATCCAACAACTGAGGCGGACAACCGCCCCCCACCCGCCCCTCACCCCCATGAAATATGCAGTTTGGTAATTAGGGTTAAGCGACTGGAGTTACTAGTCAAATATATTACAAGTCGCAACGAGACAAAATTGACTATAGGACTTCCTTCTTTGGCTCCGTGGTGCCAAACATTTGACATTTTAGGATTACACTTACCATCCATAAGTCACTTATTATTAAAAGCGATATTACACGAGCACGAATTTCTGTAGTCACTGTTTTTCCACCAAGATTACCCACTTGGTACAAACTCTGGCTGCGATTTAGTAAATATTGCCGAAAAAAAAAGATATAAACAAAATGCTGTCTTTATTTTTTAATTTGCAATAACTGATAGAGTAGGGGATAAACGATACCTTATAGATCAAGATCCCTTTGAGAGGTCCTGGGTAGTTCGAATGGCTCATTAGGACCCTTCTGTCCGCCTTTCCCTTTTTCTCTCGTTGCAGGGTGAGAGAACACGGCTCACAGGCTGAGGGACCGCTGTTCCATTACCGAACAAGGGCTCCCTCCTTCAAATCTAGTAAGTAGCCTACCTGTTGACATAGGCTAAGCAGTGGATAAAGTGCCCACTTGTTAGTCCACCAATATGGGTCGCATCTGGAGAGAGAGAGAGAGAGAGAGAGAGAGAGAGAGAGAGAGAGAGAGAGAGAGAGAGAGAGAGAGAAAACAGACGTAAGTGTTCATTACTCCGTTCAAATGTATGTTATTAAAACGGGAGGGCCTCGACGAGGTAACACTCATCACGTAGTACTGACGCCGTTCATAGGTAGTTCATTTACTACCTCCTCTGTCAGCCAGACTGTGACTCGCCAAAGAATGGGTCCGTTACGCTTTTTCTTCCTTTACTCATAAAAAAAAAACAATATATATATATATATATATATATATATATATATATATATATATATATATATATATATATATATATATATATATATATATATATATATATATATATATATATATATATATTGCGGGTTCCATACGGTGATGGATAAGTGGCAACCATAATGGTTCTTTAGATTATTACCCTAAGGCTATTTATCTTATCTTTGTTTGTTTATGAACTCACCAAATTACTCGTGCATTGATTTTTTTCTTTTTTAGCATTTTATTCTTTTCTATTCATCAAGTGCTATTTCTTATTTATTTGTGTACTTGTTTTTTCCATTTCTCCATTCATATATTTACCATTTGTCTCAGTGGAGCTTTCTGTTTTCTTCTGTATGCTTTAAACTCCTGATTTACGCTATAATCAACTTCTGATTTAGCATTCAATGGAAGTAACACAATAAAGTATCTCCCCATCCGTCTACCATTTACCCAGGCATCCAGCAGCTGAAATACAGGATAAACCAAATTATAGCTGATTAAGTTTGATTTATTTATTTATTTATGATCATCAACTGGCGTCTCAACAGTTAGCGTCACTGGTACCAGATAAGGGGGGAGGGAATGATGAAAATTCGGAAACTGAGACCCGGGTAAACGATTCAGTATCCTGGAATAAGGAGCAAGAGGGAAATTCAGAGTTACTCAACTGCCTAATCGGGAGGGACTGAGCTATTCAGACACACTCAGCCATCTTCACAGGAAGTTAATCTTCCAGTTACAGTAACATCGTTGGTTCACAAACAATATATATGTGCACATGTGTATGTATATAAAATGAACCCCCTGTATTCCCTTTCTCACGATTCATGGATTTTAGCTATTCGTGGGGGTGTGGTACGCATCCCCCGCGAATATGGGGAGTTTACTGTATATATATATATATATATATATATATATATATATATATATATATATATATATATATATATATATATATATATATATATATATATATATATATATATATATATATATAGATATATATATATATATATATATATATATATATATATATATATATATATATATATATATATGAAGATTCATGCAAAAAGCTTATTGATTGATTGATTATGAAATTTAGGTATGCCATTAAAGCAATTGTTGTTAACGAATATATATATATATATATATATATATATATATATATATATATATATATATATATATATATATATATATATATATATATATATATTTATATATATATTTATATACATATATATACAGTATATATATATATATATATATATATATATGAGAGAGAGAGAGAGAGAGAGAGAGAGAGAGAGAGAGAGAGAGAGAGAGATGTATCACTTTTCCACAGAGGATTTTTTCATTATTACAAATATTAAACTACAGGTACCCTTTAATGTCGATTCTATTCTAACTTTAATTAATGAAAGTGTCTGCCCTGGCCAGGGTTCACACTTGAGCCTTTTTCTCAATAGATACAGTGGAAGGCAGCCGATTTACACTCGGCTATATTGATAGCCGAATAGAGATAATTCGACTGTAAATAATCAAACGAAACAAGATCTAATCCTGGCCGTGGTAGATGCATTTATCAATAATAATTCCATTTGGATGTAAGTTAATCCCAAAGTAAAGCAAAATCAATATCAGAGGGTATGTGTGCTTTACACACCCACACACACATATACATACATACATACATTATATATATATATATATATATATATATATATATATATATATATATATATATATATATATATATATTGTTACAGACTGGACTTGGTTGATAAGAATTTACACACAAAATTATAATTGATGCTGCCACGAAACCAAGGGAGTCCAGTTTGTAAACAAAAGGGGATTTAATTGAAGACTTACCTCAGAATTTTCCTGGAGTTATGATTTAAGGTGGAAGGTTGCCATATTGGAATTTAGAATTCTTTTGCCAATATACAGTGATTTATTTATAGAAACTTAGCAAATCAACATTAGCAAATCAACATTTAGACACAATACACCATCACTGAGGGGCAGATTCAAAATAGGACACAGTAACAATAGCAAAATGAATTGGCAACAAGCAAGTGGATAAAATTGGGGCCAATCTGCAATAATCAGTTCAATGATAATAATCACATTCCGTCTGCCCTCATTACGTGAAATAGTAATGCATATGATGGTGTTCCAGGATGGAGGAATACTTCATAAGAACAGTTGGCCACAACGGAAACTTCTCTGAACTACGACCAGGAATTGTGGTGGCAGGCGGGGTATGAAAGCATGGATTTGCGATCGCACCACGTGTCCCTCCTGGAAAGAGGTTCTGAATTAGCCCTGCTCAAACTAAGGGAAATGGAATCTCCCTACAGAAGATTACTCGAGACACATTCTTAAATACAACACATAACGTAGCCTAGAAGGTGCTTTTGATGAAAGCACGTAAATATGATCTGAGAATTGGAGCAGCGTGTGCGTTAACAATGAACACGTAATTATACGCGTCCAAAGTTAACTTACACTATTACCACTTAACTTAAATAACTTAAATAGCCCTTAGATTGCACTGGTGGAGGGATAAATGATTGTTATTTCGGGATCTTTACTCGAATTCAAAGTGCGTAAATGGCAAGGCAGGGGATACAGGCAAGATTCTGACAAAGGGAAGATTGTTTCGTGGAGGAAGAGGTTAAAAGTTTAAAAGAAATGGAAATTAAGGAGTTAAGTACAAGGGACAGGACTGGCTATTTGACTACTCGCAAACGTACGAACCTTTTATGACCGTTGTTGGCGCCTAACAATCAGTTTGGCTGTCCGTCGACGATCGCCACTAGCGGAGCAGAGAAATATCGCACGTCCGGTGCAGAAGAGATCAGACCAAAGAGTGTCTTCTGTTTTCCCCAACATGGCGTCGTGGGGGGGGCGGGTATCTCAGTTCTGGCCAATGTACCTGCAAGGAGCCATACGCCAGCAAAATCACAGAGAAAATGAGACCTTAGGAATAAGGCCTTACAGAATAAAATCCTCCCGCATCCCCTAATCTCGATACGCCTATTGGGCTTTCTGAACACTAATTGCTTCCCCATCTCAGGCGATGGGGGGAGACGGGGGTTTGGGTATTGTTCCAGCATCGTACGATCTTTTAAGGGGGGGGAAGGGAGGTTTACTAACAGCTGTGAACTGGTTCAAATAAGCGAGGTTTTCCCTGAGACGCCCGATTCGAAAGACAGAGGAACAACAGATTAATTCGAAATTGATTGCTGGAATTACTATACAAGGAAGGGAGGAATGTTTATTCTTAACAAAATATATAAATATATATATATATATATATATATATATATATATATATATATATATATATATATATATATATATATATATATATATATATATATAAAGACAAAAAGAAGAAATGATACATAATATATTTGTCATCAACGCATGTTATTTCGACATAAAAAAACACGTTTACCCCCAAAATATGGCAGAAATGCATTTTTGAATAATCTGTTTTCTGCCCCATAACAAATCTAAGGGACAGATAAACTTCAAGTTGCTGTGAAGAATGTGCCTGACGTTTTTAACTTATGGTGCGCCATTTGCAAACAAGGCGAAATGTTTCGCTAAACTTTCTTTAATGCCACTTTCGTAAACAATGCCCTAAAAGACAAGAGCCAAGGAAAAATGTGGAGAATTTTATCATTATTCACGAGAAACCAGAATAAATACAGTATATATTTTATGGTTTCTTAGTTACCTGACGTTCACCATAATTTGACACTGATTTTTATAATCCTATTTAAAAACAATTAAATTATTATGCACCTACTTTGAAACCACTGTCATCAAACATTTAGATTTTGAATATTCAGTGTCATCTGACGCCGTAATGAGTTAATTTTTGCGGTTCCGTGAATCGTTATAAAGTAACTTTAACGAATTAAAATCAGCTTCTTATTTGGCTTTCAAAAATATAAAATAGAATGAATGAATGTCATTCATTGAACAAAACCTCTCTGATAAGACATTCATAAAATAGAACACCCATATCAGAATGACTGGAAAAGTAAACAGTCATATAACCAATGCATAACAAGCTTGTGAAAATCAACCAGCAAACAGGTAAACATAAACATAAGCATAAACAGAATGTATGACCAAAACAAGTTAAACGAGAAAATCCGTTCAGACCTCCTCTCATCACACAGGTAAATGTAAGAAGTTCAACACTGGTCTCCTGTGCATGAGTTAGGGAGCTCATGCGATAAGCTATGCTAAGGAGGCCCTGATTCCCCTTGCATCATGAACAGGCCATGAGGGAAGTCGCCATTTCTATGCTAATGACGTCTGTCTGTTCTTCATGACATCGTCTGTCTCGTAGATGGCGTAACGACCGGTTAATGGCCTCAACAGTTCAAAGGAGGTATTATTTCCTGAAAGAGATTTGGAAACACAAAGAATATATTTACTGTAACAATAAGAATATCGGGTACTTGACTGTTCTTCAGAATATATATACATATATATATATATATATATATATATATATATATATATATATATATATATATATATATATAATCAGAAAGCTACAAACGTCCTTTAATATCCAATTCACTCTACCTCGGAAGTAATATATTTTCATATATGTTACCGAAGGGGAATTTTTAGTTGATAATAAGTCCACCGTCCCGTGGGGTCGAACCAGCGACGGACGAAGAATCAGGACTACAGTGACACACTAACCAGTCGGCCACAAGAGAGGTATAAGTGAATACCATCTCCCATCAACTCACCCGTCGAACTCAGGTGTTTTGCGTTTAGAGACGATATCCACCCACCTCTGCCAAGTTGACCGTGTAGTGCGTTTGTCGCATGTAGCCATATTATGACTATTTATCACATCACCGCGATTCATATACAATCAGAAAGCTACAAACGTCCTTTAATATCCAATTCACTCTACCTCGGAAGTAATATATTTTCATATATGTTACCGAAGGGGAATTTTTAGTTGATAATAAGTCCACCGTCCCGTGGGGTCGAACCAGCCACGGACGAGGAATCAGGACTACAGTGACACACTAACCAGTCGGCCACAAGAGAGGTATAAGTGAATACCATCTCCCATCAACTCACCCGTCGAACTCAGGTGTTTTGCGTTTGGAGACGATATCCACCCACCTCTGCCATGTTGACCGTGTAGTGCGTTTGTCGCACGTAGCCATATTATGACTATTTATCACATCACCATGATTCATATACAATCAGAAAGCTACAAACGTCCTTTAATATCCAATTCACTCTACCTCGGAAGTAATATATTTTCATATATGTTACCGAAGGGGAATTTTTAGTTGATAATAAGTCCACCGTCCCGTGGGGTCGAACCAGCGACGGACGAGGAATCAGGACTACAGTGACACACTAACCAGTCGGCCACAAGAGAGGTATAAGTGAATACCATCTCCCATCAACTCACCCGTTGAACTCAGGTGTTTTGCGTTTGGAGACGATATCCACCCACCTCTGCCATGTTGACCGTGTAGTGCGTTTGTCGCACGTAGCCATATTATGACTATTTATCACATCACCGTGATTCATATACAATCAGAAAGCTACAAACGTCCTTTAATATCCAATTCACTCTACCTCGGAAGTAATATATTTTCATATATGTTACCGAAGGGGAATTTTTAGTTGATAATAAGTCCACCGTCCCGTGGGGTCGAACCAGCGACGGACGAGGAATCAGGACTACAGTGACACACTAACCAGTCGGCCACAAGAGAGGTATAAGTGAATACCATCTCCCATCAACTCACCCGTCGAACTCATGTGTTTTGCGTTTGGAGACGATATCCACCCACCTCTGCCATGTTGACCGTGTAGTGCGTTTGTCGCACGTAGCCATATTATGACTATTTATCACATCACCGTGATTCATATACAATCAGAAAGCTACAAACGTCCTTTAATATCCAATTCACTCTACCTCGGAAGTAATATATTTTCATATATGTTACCGAAGGGAAATTTTTAGTTGATAATAAGTCCACCATCCCGTGGGGTCGAACCAGCGACGGACGAGGAATCAGGACTACAGTGACACACTAACCAGTCAGCCACAAGAGAGGTATAAGTGAATACCATCTCCCATCAACTCACCCGTCGAACTCAGGTGTTTTGCATTTGGAGACGATATCCACCCACCTCTGCCATGTTGACCGTGTAGTGCGTTTGTCGCACGTAGCCATATTATGACTATTTATCACATCACCGTGATTCATATACAATCAGAAAGCTACAAACGTTCGACGGGTGAGTTGATGGGAGATGGTATTCACTTATACCTCTCTTGTGGCCGACTGGTTAGTGTGTCACTGTAGTCCTGATTCCTCGTCCGTCGCTGGTTCGACCCCACGGGACGGTGGACTTATTATCAACTAAAAATTCCCCTTCGGTAACATATATGAAAATATATTACTTCCGAGGTAGAGTGAATTGGATATTAAAGGACGTTTGTAGCTTTCTGATTGTATATGAATCACGGTGATGTGATAAATAGTCATAATATGGCTACGTGCGACAAACGCACTACACGGTCAACATGGCAGAGGTGGGCGGATATAGTCTCCAAACGCAAAACACCTGAGTTCGACGGGTGAGTTGATGGGAGATGGTATTCACTTATACCTCTCTTGTGGCCGACTGGTTAGTGTGTCACTGTAGTCCTGATTCCTCGTCCGTCGCTGGTTCGACCCCACGGGATGGTGGACTTATTATCAACTAAAAATTCCCCTTCGGTAACATATATGAAAATATATTACTTCCGAGGTAGAGTGAATTGGATATTAAAGGACGTTTGTAGCTTTCTGATTGTATATGAATCACGGTGATGTGATAAATAGTCATAATATGGCTACGTGCGACAAACGCACTACACGGTCAACATGGCAGAGGTGGGTGGATATCGTCTCCAAACGCAAAACACCTGAGTTCGACAGGTGAGTTGATGGGAGATGGTATTCACTTATACCTCTCTTGTGGCCGACTGGTTAGTGTGTCACTGTAGTCCTGATTCCTCGTCCGTCGCTGGTTCGACCCCACGGGACGGTGGACTTATTATCAACTAAAAATTCCCCTTCGGTAACATATATGAAAATATATTTCTTCCGAGGTAGAGTGAATTGGATATTAAAGGACGTTTGTAGCTTTCTGATTGTATATGAATCACGGTGATGTGATAAATAGTCATATATATATATATAGATAGATAGATAGATAGATAGATAGATAGATAGATAGATAGATATATGTGTATGTGTGTGTTTCGCAAGGGCAGGGGGTGTTTCCAGATGAAAACAAGACAAAGGTCACTACAGTACTGCATTCATACTTTATATATATTTAAACATTTGAGCTAAAATCTACTTTTATTTATAAGCCTGTTTTCAAATATCTCAAATTCTGACAGTGTTATCATGAAGTGTATTAGGAAAATAAATTTCTGTGTTATTGTCTACTGTAGTACTTTGAAATCAAATCCACTTTTATTTGCACATAACAGCTTTCACCTGACTCACATTATTCAGGAATTCCTTTCCTGTAAACAGTTATGGTTATAAAATAGCAGAGTTCAAATGTTACAAGCAAGGCTCTGAGTCTATGTAATTCATTATATTTTTTTCATGAGCAGGTTGCAATATCTGTATGACTATTGTAATTAGTAGTAGTATTACTTTAATATAGTTATGGACGCATAAAATCCCATCCTGTAGAATAAGAAGCTTCCATAGCGAAAATACGAAAATATGAAACAAAGCAACAAAGAAATATGAATGAAAACACATATGCGAATCACAGATAAAGAAACATTAACAAATCCCAAAACATAAATATGTACAAAAACATCTGAATGACGATTTAGTAAAAAAAAAAAGTTTAGTAGCTATGCATTTTAAAGGGACATTTCAAACTTTCTTAAAATACAAAACGCCAATCTTCTTCAAAAAACAAGCAGAGAACCAACTCTGTAACAAAACCCTGTTCACGATGACCAAGGCACAATAAGAAAAGTGATCCCAAAGTCAACTGCAGCTCGAATCAAAATCAATTTATAATAACAGACTATGAGACGTGGAAAGTCTATTTAGCTTCTCTGCCTTCCCCCTCTATTAGCACTGTTCTGCAAATCCGTCTCGTGTTGTATAATTCTCTCTTCTGATACAATCACTAAAGACTCATCCCAGGGGATTTGAGGGGCGGAGGGCCCGGGGTCGAGATTTGGGTTATTTTGTCCAGGTGTAAATAGTTCGTTCTTTCTCGGGTTTCCTCTTTTATCTTTTAGAGATGTTAGATAGAGATCGAATCCCAGAATAAGAATTCAGTCGTCTTACTTTCCCTCATTGTCGGAAGGGAAGATTCGTTTGTGTTTCTTTACCAAATATACATTTTTTTTACCTCCTCTCTTCATTATATTACTTTTCAGTTTATATATTTGGGATACTCAGATAAAGTTGCACTACAGAAGGAGGTGAATGAAATCCACTTAAAATAGTAAGTATACGCTTCTTTATTTCTTCTATTTTACCGTTATTTCAAATCATAGCTAACTCATATTTTTTCTCAACACTAAGCATTACTCTTCCATTCGTTAGTAATTCAAGAAGGCACTATTTATTCATATAATAAATGAAACAAATAAATATTTTATCATGAAACATCATATTCCAAGCAAAACGAAGCTTTCCCATGAATGACTCAGTTTTCTATCTGGTGAAAGGACAGTCTACAGCCGGAGAGTCATTTGCTATTAGTCCTGTACATTGCTGTGCATTATCATTAACAAAACTGATTATGAATCAGTATACTCATACTGCCAAAAATGACGATAGTATAAGAGAGTAGAGAGTGAAACTGACGAATCAAGGAAGGTTACGTCTCCCCTCAAAGCTTGGAACTAATACTTTCATTATGGTCTCTTGTTTATAGGAGCCAGTGGCGAAAGAAATAGAACCCGGGCTGGAGGACAGCCTGGATAAGGGTGGAGTTTATTGCTTGTAGGCTATTGTTGTTGCACACAGAAAAGAATTTTTATTTATACACACTATTGTTAATTAGATTAAAGAATCCACATAGATTTCTTTCATACTTCGACTGAGTTAACCTGAAAAATCTTTTTCTTGGGGAAGACGTGAAAACTGGACCAAGGTAAACCGGAGAAGTTAAACAGCTAAGCCGGAAGAGAATGAAGATACCGAAAAAAATTATTCAGTCTGTTGCAGAGTATAACTAGTTCATGGACTGTCTTAACTGGCTTGTAAAGGGTATACGTTTTGTCAATACAAGCAATATTTTAATGTAGGAAAATAAGATTAAAGATTAAATCATGCAGATTAACGGTTAACAAGACAAACTCTCTCTCTCTCTCTCTCTCTCTCTCTCTCTCTCTCTCTCTCTCTCTCTCTCTCTCTCTCTCTCTCATTCGTTCAAGCATTAAACCTATTCTATTACGTAGTTAAAATTTCACAACACAAAATTTACGAACAAAATTTAATCGAAAATATTGTAGATAATAGTTCCATTTTCTTACTTGAATATTTAATTGCATAATCATTTCCTTCATCATAGCATGTTTAAGATCCAAGAATTGTGTGCGTCTGTGTGTGTGTTTAAGAGAGAGAGAGAGAGAGAGAGAGAGAGAGAGAGAGAGAGAGAGAGAGAGAGAGAGAGAGAGAGAGATGAGCCTTTCTTTTTTTTCTGTGTCAACAGATTCATATTTGTTTAGCTATCAGTTTTATAGATTTTAGTATCCATATCTTTTTAGAATCTAATTTGAGAAGAAATAAATTATTCCAAATTATAACCTGTAACAGTTCCAGTGAGTTCGCAGGAGATATTACATTTAATCTAAATTCCATATTCTTCTCTGTTAGCGTGTCCAACCTGTCTTCGCTCATTCTATCTCCTCCTTTCCTGCATCCTCAAAGTGTGCGATGATTAAGCAAATAGCAAGCAAGAGATGCAGACTTAAAATTTGCCTGGGAGACTTCATTTTGTTCCGCTTACAACCGGAGGCATTTGTTCGTTAAGAGGGATGTAGCTTACGTCATCCTCTGGGTGTGGTCTTCTACGCTATTTCTTAATCAGAGGAGAAATGCAGTTACAGTTTTCAATGATACAAGGATTTTTTGTTTTCGTTTTAAGAAGAAAGTCTCTATATCACTCTTCTTGGGATTTCACTTCTCATATATATATATATACATATATATATATATATATATATATATATATATATATATATATATATATATATATATATATATATATATATATATATATATATACATATACGAGTATATATATATATATATATATATATATATATATATATATATATATATATATATGGATTTTGTTTTTGCATGTGTGTTTATGTACTGTAGGTTACAGTGTGTATGAGAGTGAGTGTAGATGTGGTAGTATGTAACTTTCTCCTACGAAAATTTCATGAAAATTAATTTTATTATTATTATGAACGCAAGAGCTGTATCAAGTCTGAAATTCCATTAACTTGCAAAGAGAACCTTCATAGAATACTGAGAGAGAGAGAGAGAGAGAGAGAGAGAGAGAGAGAGAGAGAGAGAGAGAGAGAGAGAGACCCTTAGGTTAATGGGGTTTTCCCCAGAGCTAAAAATCCCGTTTTCCTTCGTTACCACGTCATTATCTAAAATTAAGCCATTCCAGTAGTGCATTCCAAACTGGCCACGTGCTTGTTTTCCTCGGTGTAATTCCACGTAAATCAGCATCCGTGCCATATTCGGATAAAACGTGCTTATCTGTATCCGGTAGGATTCTGGTCTTAGTTTTCGAAAGTTTCCTGTAAACACCCAATTCTCCCACTTTGATGGCCTGTACTGTCAGCGTAAGAGGGCTGTGAACTTCTATGCAAGATATTGTAAGCTATTCCCTTCCCTAATAATAATAATAATAATAATAATAATAATAATAATAATAATAATATAAAACAGTTATTATACAGGGCTTGAATACACTGTTAAATTTTTTCTTAGTCAAAAGCACAATGATAATTAGTTTGTTAACAAAGAAAAATGAACAGTTCAAACATAGGCCTTGTTAACAAGATACTATGAACGGCCTACTCAGACTTGCTCGAAGTTCTTGAAGTAAAAGTTATGTCTTCTCTCTCTCTCTCTCTCTCTCTCTCTCTCTCTCTCTCTCTCTCTCTCTCTCTCTCTCTCTCTCACCTTATATATATATATATATATATATATATATATATATATATATATATATATATATATATATATATATGAATGTCTTTTCCTGTAATACTACAGTGTAATATGAAAATATATATATATATATATATATATATATATATATATATATATATATATATATATATATATATATATATATATATATATATATATATATATATATATATATATATATATATATTTATGTGTGTGTATAAATATAAGTGTGTTTGTATGTATGTATGTATGTATATATATATATATATATATATATATATATATATATATATATATATATATGTATATATATATATATATATATATATATATATATATATATATATATATATATATATAAATTCAGAGAATTTTCCATTCATGCCAGTTCGGTATGTTCAGTAGCACAGAAGCTTTAATATTAGATCCCTGGTTTTAGATATTAACTCTTAATAGGTCTTTCATCCCCGCATAAATCAATCATAAAGTAGATTTGTCGATTCCTCCACTGTCATTCCTCCCTTTTCATGGCAGCTACTACAATTACCTGCATAGATTATTAACCTGGTAAAAATTTTATCCAATAATTTCATACGATGAACTCGTATGCAAGTTTTTACCATCTGAACATACAGATATCGGTCTCGCTCTGTCTGTCTGTCTGTCTGTCTGTCTGTCTGTCTGTCTGTCTGTCTGTCTGTCTGTCTGTCTGTCTGTCTGTCTGTCTCTTTCTTTCATTAAACACATACACATATACAGGTTTCACACACCATCACCCCATAGTCCAAAATAGAATAGTAGGAGGTCTTCATTCTATTTACAAGAGGCCTACGGTTGCTGAAATCTTATATAAGAGCCGCCATAAATCGCAAAAATATACGGCGCTGATATTTCATATGTTGTGCATTTTAAGTGATATTCAAGAACTCCAGAAAATGAATTCCATACGTATTTCTTTATAAGAATTCTAACCACGCCCACAATAATTATTTTCCTCCTTTTGGCCCTTGCAGATCTCGGGCCATGAATCATGCAAAAGGCCCAGTTTTTATTATGTTTCTCACTTCACATTTCGTGAAGTGTGGCCACCATATTGCTTATGCATGACATTCCTAGAGCGCCCTTACTTTCACTGCGAATGCTGTGTGTACAAAATATTAACCATAATTTTTGTTAAGAATATGAGAAATTTATAAACTATGCCTCGGCTTCAAGGAAAGGGAGGTGAGCTCCTATTTCCGTTCGTTTAGACACGGAATAAACATAAACGCCAGAATTGCAGTTGAAAGGATGAATATTATTCAAAAGGTACATATGGAAGGCTGATGTGTCATTTAGGCCAATATCGTGGCAATTCATTTCTGGATTGTCAATGATACTCTTTCCTTACAATCCCTTGTACATATGTCACTGAAGGTGAATTTTGTGAGTTTTAAAATAAGTGACTATGAATCTGTCCTTACTTCATGTTATTAACTCCTAGCATTTGGAACCTCTTCCTTCTCTTTCGTTTTACTGTGTGTGACTTACTTTTGTTCGAGTGGTAGGTCTGCCATCAATAAAGAAGGGAAGGACTCTTAACTGGACATATCT
>JANJGK010002900.1:67500-80000 GCA_039081455.1 Macrobrachium rosenbergii | reverse complement strand
ATATATACATATACACATATAATTCTTAGAGGGGAATAATGATTTAACATCAGTTTTAACAGTCATGTATGTGTTTGTAGTAGTAGTAGCGCTGGTATTGATAATTTACTTCCAAAATGGAGATCGTTTGACCTGGATGGAAATCCAAACAATGCAAATCAATATAGTTGCTCTCCGCAGCAATGCAGATCTTATCTGTTTGTCTTGAGGTTTGGGAACCCCTTCAAACAAGTAAGAATAATTCACAAACATGACGTAAATTTTTGTGTTTGTTCAGAGAACAAGACTGGGTTTACCTGGTATCTCCATACCACTTTGCCTGGAAGAGCTCGATATTTATCTTTTAGGAGACAATGATTTTTGAATCATATTATTATGATACCGTCTAAACTGAATTGTCTTAATTCGGCAAATTAAATACTCGATATCCTAATTGTTTATTTAACATAAGCAGTGTCTTCTTAAACTAAATTTCGTCTTAATGATCGTAGGACTATAGAAGGAAGGTAATACAGTAACCTTAAATTATGGGACTCAAATATAAAGTTTGATACAAATACGTAGTGAAAGTACTAATTATAATATAAAAATTTATGCAAAAATATGTGGTATAAAAAAATCGAAGAAAGATATACAGTTGTTAAAGGAAAGAATAACTTTCATAAATTAATTCGCATAGGATCTGATAATGTATCTTGGTTTTAGTTTTATATCAGATATCCTTACCTAAAGGCCACTTAGGATACTTTGTACTTTTACTGAATCGCTTTACTATGGTTTTTGCAAAAAAAAAAATAAATATTTCATTTTAACTATATATTTCCATTGTAAGTTAGTACCTGTCTTTATCAACGTCCCTTTAAAAGCGGAAAAGATGATCTTAATAGTAACAGCATGAAAGACGCAATAATTCATAGTTGTGATGACAATGATAAAAAATGTGTAGAAATGGCAGTGCCTTCATGCCAATCAAATACTGACAGTTTTACGATAACTGTCGTCAACTGTTGATACTTCATATAAGTAAATTAAGTCTTTATCACATTTTCGACAACTATATCTCTATTCGTCAAGGATAAACAAAGCCACTTACTTCCAGTGACCAAGCTAATGATAATTATCATCATAAAATCTCATTTACAAAATTTATACCAATTATGACCGCTTCATGGAAAGCATACGGAAAATATTAATCATTTCTTGAATATTGAACTTAGAATCACCTGACCTCTTTGTTTTCTGATGCTGACCCAGTTTGTTATTATTAATTTCAGTTTTTGCAGTTAATTTCGTAAGGTATTAATGAGAAACGACACTCTTGTACACAGCCGTGGCTGGTTGGTGCATTACTCACCTGGCGTTTGCTGGGCCTGAGTGTTACGCCAGGCTACTGCCCACTAATCCACTCAGATGAAAAAGGGTACCACCATCTTTTGGGATCAAGAAAAAATGACGTAGATTTAACAACCATACTACCCTCATTGTGCCATCCCATCTAAAGTGGAACAGACCTTTGGTTTTGTATGCACACGCTAGAGCGAGAGACAGAGATATAGAGAAAGAGAGGGAGAAGGGAAGAATTCAGAATAGATTTAGGTCACTGGATATGTCAGCTTTTAGTGACCGGAAAGGCATATGCCAATTCCACTGAAATATGAAACATACACGTGACGCAGTATCCGGTTTCTTTGGCCCGTTGCGTTCGCAAAATGGAGTGACATGCGATGTGTTGTTTAGCAGTGAGATGAAAATAAAGGTGAAATAGATCTGATGGCTGAAGGGGAAGGGTGTGCCAATGGTAACAGGGCGAGATTTGACTTCGTTCTGAGGAAAAACGAAAAACCTAGAATCACTAGACAATAATCGTAAGAATTTTGATTTATCATGAAAATGAAGTAACGCTGACAGTTCTGGTGTAAAAACATGAATGATGAATTTGAGTGAAATAATAGCAGTTTCTGAGTTTTCAACAGGAAAAATATGGTGATTTCGTAGAAGAAAAAAATAAAATTAGAAGCTGGGAAGAACTCTCTCTAAAAAAAAACCAGTTTCCGAAAGAATTGTGCAAAAGTGCAAGAAGCAGACAAAAATATGATTAAATGAGATTTTTTAGTTCATTTTTCACGAATGTTACGATTCCTTTCCCTGACAATTGATTTATTGCTCGTAAAATATTATATTGTATATTTGAAAGACTCAATTTAATCATTTTTAGTGGCAGAAGGCAATAATAATATATCTTCTGTATTACTGTGTAAGGGTATATCAGCACCAGCAGCGTTCAGTGCAAACGAGTTTTCACCATCACGTCAACACTAAACGATAAAGGGGAGAAAACGTCATGGAAACTGGTGCGGCAAATCCTCACTAAAAACACGGACTAGTAATCCTTCTATCAGGATCTCTTATGCTTTGCTTCAGGACGTCCTCTTCTTATAAAATCATCATCATGAGGCTTACAACAGTAATCATAACAATGCTTGCTATTCACAGTAGTGTCTATACACGCGCATATATATATATATATATATATATATATATATATATATATATATATATATATATATATATATGTGTGTGTGTGTGTGTGTGTGTGTGTGTGTGTGTGTGTGTGTGTGTGTGTGTGTGTGTGTGTGTGTGTGTGTGAACTTGGTATATTGTGTGTAAAAATATGAAATAATTTTTATTACTGGAGATCTTTTGTGAATTGAAATGCATGACGTATAGCATTTACATTACTTGAGTTTTTTTTTCTTTCTTTTACTGAACTGCGATTTAGGTATAATGAATGACCCTTTGATATTTCGAAATGCTCACTTGGGAATTTAGAGGATTATGAGTCGATTTGATATTCTCGATACAAAATAATTTAATAACAAATTTCATTAGACATTTTGCCTAATTAGTTTAATAGTAATTAAGGTTTAGTGTGGTGGAAATACTATGTTCCTCTGCTCTGGTTTCTCTTCATATCCATTTTCATAATATATTACAAAAAGGGCTATAGTGTATATGTTAATTTTATTTTCTCTTGAAGATAATATTGATAATTCCCTACATTCTGATGAGGGTAGACAAACAATTTAATTAGCTGAAAATTTATTAACAATGAGAAGTTGAAGTTAAATATCGGTTTCAACTTACTGCCAGTACTGATCTTAGTATCGTTGTCGTAAATGTTTTTTTAAATATTCAAGATGACAACGATGATTATAGCGACTACAAAAGCAGTAGCAGTTTTATATGATGTAATTAAAACTTGAACAGTTAAAGTAACGGCCGCTATAAGCGTTAAACAATAAAACAAATCGTAAAGAAAGAGTAGAAAACGAGAAATAGAAACCGCAGTCCTCCGCAGACCATCAACAGAGGCTGATTCGAGCTGAAGCGATGAAAGTGGAGGTATGGGAAGGGTCCTGTTTGTCAATGGGAACGATCATCACCTTTTCAGGGGTCCTAAAATAACACATCTCCCCAGGAAAGACTTTGGAGGGGAATTTATTGAAAATATTAGCACACGTGGTCCGTTACTTTCCATCGTTTAGCGATGTTGAATGAAATACTCTTGAACCCCCCCACGCCCCCAGCTCTCTCTCTCTCTCTCTCTCTCTCTCTCTCTCTCTCTCTCTCTCTCTCTCTCTCTCTCTCTGCCTGCAAAACACTTTTATATTTTTCCCTGTCATCTTGTCCGCCTTTCATATGTTATATAACTAAGATTAACTAAATTAACGACCATGATTAGATTTCCTAAACCAATGTAAGTTAGTGTGAACCAAACTTGGAAGAGTCCGTTATATTACTTTGATTCGCCGTGCGCCATTTCCTCAGCATTGCTTACTTTAACGCTTTTTTATGCATGTATATATATGATTAACTGCTTGAAGATTTGCCTTTTTGTCTTCCATATTTTTTTTTATTCATCTTTTCTTCCAATCTCATCACATCAAGGGAGTCCACACGGGAGAATCATGTCTCGTTGTGTATGAAGACTACAAATTCTGTACAACATTTACCCAACACCCTCGAACATCCGTCGCACATTCTTCTCCACATGAGGCAGTTTGGAAGAGTAGACGGCGCCTTGGAGGCCCTTTGAGCTTGATGCGGTTATCTCGACAAACATGTAGAGTATGGTTCTGCAGAGCTAGTGCGAGAGAGAGAGAGAGAGAGAGAGAGAGAAGAGAGAGAGAGAGAGAGAGAGAGAGAGAGAGAGAGAGAGAGAGAGAGAGAGAGAAAGAAAGAGAGAGAGAGAGAGAGAGAGAGAGAGAGAGAGAGAGAGAGAGAGAGAGAGAGGGGTATTAGACAGTAAAAATTGGACATCATTATGTTCTACAGGAACTTCATTAAGAAATCCATTGAAACACAGAGTCAAAATTGTTTTCTGTCGGTAATGAAAATTCGTCTTCAGTGACAATTTCCTCCAAGACAGTTTCATTCATTTATTGCAACGGAATACAGCAAAGCTTCATCGTATCAAATAGTCACTCAAAGTCAACCAAAATTAATCGTGTGTGCGTAACTAAAAATCGCCATCGGAAATCTTGCTTTCATTCAGGTATTTCGTACCCGAAATGAGACGATAGCAAATACTTGTTGCAAGTAAAAAAAAAAAAAAAAAAAAAAAAAGTTTTATTTGCTTTAGTTATCGAATCAAAACAAACTGGAATCGTGCTTGACAGAAAAAACCAAGAGACTGAAAATAGTTCTTTACATTATAGGTGATTATAGAAACTTAAAGTTGAGTTTTCCGGGGGGAGAGAGAGAGAGAGGGCGCGCGTTCTAGTCCTAAAGATATATATATATATATATATATATATATATATATATATATATATATATATATATATATATATATATATATATATATATATATATATATATATGTGTGTGTGTGTGTGTGTGTGTGTGTGTGTGTGTGTGTCAGTGAGAGAGAGAGAGAGAGAGAGAGAGAGAGAGAGAGTGAGTGGTTGAGAGACCGATACTCTCTCTAGGATATAGATGAAAGGGATGCATTGGCGAAATGGTTTAAAAATTCATAAAGGCCACAAAAGACCATCTCAAGACCCGAAGACCTACGATGGTCATAAACTGGCAAATTACTTCGGAAAACGCGATCTCGTAAGATGGCTCGGCTGAGGAAAGCAAATTTATGAAGGGACATTTCCCAGTGGGGTGCTTCAATACATTAAGATCACTCCACCTCCTGGTGTAGGAATGTCTTTGTGAAGCAAGCAAGGCTTCAAACAAATTGGTATAAAAAATGAAGAATATGTAAACCTAAGTGAAAAGATTAAATAACGTTAAAATATAAATATTTTTTAAATAAGAATTAACATAAATGTAAATAAGTAGAGAGAGAGAGAGAGAGAGAGAGAGAGAGAGAGAGAGAGAGAGAGAGAGAGAGAGAGAGAGAGAGAGAGAGAGTGAGAGTTTCGAAAAAACAAGTTAATCATATATTTCCAAAATGCTTTCACGGTAACTTGAATCTTTTTTCACCATAATTTTTGTCACCTGAATATTTTATCTAAAGTGTTAAAAATCTCAACATTGTACAGTATTTTTGAAATTTGCATAGAATTTGAAGCTCTTGTATATTCCAAGCATGTTCATAATTTTGACTGCTGGTAATTCTAGTCGTATTTACCAAAACTGTATACAGGTGAGACAACGAATGGAAGGGAACTCTTAACCAAAGAACTTAAATAACCCAGCCTGACACACGACTTTAAGAAAAATGAAACAAAATATCAGAGACTTTTACGCCTCCACATAGAAAGCTTTCCAAGACGCCGTCTGCATTTCCACTTGTTGCCCGAAGCGTCCGGGAGGTGATTGAGTCGATGTTCTTGTTATTTGAAATCTCGCTTGACCGGTTTCATGTAAACTCTTGCTGCTGGATTTAAAGGCTCCCTTCTGAGCGCGTTTGATTTGCTTTGTATTATTTCTCAGTTATTTATACTCCGCTGAGTTGATTGCATCAAGGACCGAAGGTCCAGCGTCAAATCTCTCTCTCTCTCTCTCTCTCTCTCTCAGCAAAAGAAAAAAGCGAAGGCCAACGGAATATCATTTAAATCTCAGACATTATATTCAGTCAAATTTAGGCCATAAAATGTGGTCAATTTATGCATCTTATATTTCGATCAAATTTAAAACATGCTTAAAAGAGATGTGGAGCTTCATTAAAAGGAATAAAACAGTTGTTTTCAGTCATATTTATCTCAAATTGTTCAATGTTAATAACTAAACGCAATGGATAACAGCACAAGAAGAGTCTGTAACATAAATTGAAAGAAAATAAGGAGGCCGATTCTTGTCCTGACTTTTTAAAAACTATTATTATTATTATTATTATTATTATTATTATTATTATTATTATTATTATTATTATTATTATTATTATTATTATGAAACCAGTTTTCAGTAACTGTTATAAAAGTATTATTACGATACCTTCGTTACCTCTGGTACCAGAAAAAAAATATTATTCAACTAATCTTTTGTTTGGAGAATCTCTCATAAACCTTTCCAAGCTATTTCAGTATATAAATCCTTTTATAATTGTTTCCGTTTCCAGATGTATCTTTTTCCGATACGTAAAAAGTATTTCAATGTAATTCTATTCCGTTACAGTAAATCTTTCTTATATATATATATATATATATATATATATATATATATATATATATATATATATATATATATATATATATATATAATTTTAAAAATATTTACGCTGTTCGCCCTCGAACATTTAGGGATAGTAATATCAGCCTGATCAAGACAGGGAAATTACTTTGTCCCACGCTGGGAGCAGCTCAGTTCAAACTAACGTCCGTTGAAAAAAGATAAGTAGCATTTAGCCCTTTTTCCCCTATAGGAAAATTCCCATATCAGCCTTAAAAATAGGTGGTCCTAAGGTCCTTTTTCCTTTCTACCTGTCTTTGGGCGAATGTTTTTAACAAGAACTACGGACGCCTGGGGTGACTGTTTTTGACCTAGGCCGGTCAGGGAACTTCAGAGAGACTGGAGCATTCGAAGAGACCACACGTCCGACGGGGCCTCTTCTCCCTTTCTTTGTCTATTATTCTATTAGTGAAGTGAAGAAGCAATTGCGAAGACTCCTCTTGGCGGTGGTTGGTGCGCACAACGTTCGTCCTAAGGTAAAGTCGCTTTTTGTTCAAAACTTCGCCCATTCTTTTATCTTTTTTTCTGTATTTCGCATTTCTTTTGTTTCCTCCTTCATCCCCCACTTACTGTATATGTGTTTACGAAGTCTAGATTAAGCCAAATTATTATATTGTTAGCTTCAACCCCGTTATTCCAGTAAAATACCTAGGTTAGGGTAAGCAACACAGTTTTAAGTCTCGATGCTTTTGTATGCCCCGCGTCCGAATGTTTGGAAGAACCGTTGCGTTTAAAATCAAATTCATCTCAAATATTCTTGTTAAGGTTAATTACCCTTAACTGGCGACCTTTGGCTAATTAACGACTGTCTTTGAGGTTAACTTTTGGCTTCAAGTGGCAGGTTACGTGTAATCTTGGTTTGCAGGGCCGAAAAAATTACGTAAATTGAATAATACATGATCAACCAAGACCCTCACACGTAACATTGGCGACCTTGCGTAGAATCTAAAGTACATTTTAGAGAAAGAATCTGGAGAAAAGGAAATTAAAATTACATTAATTCCAAAGATAAAAGTCAGATATTGAATTCCATTTCAATCTTCCAAACAAAGAACGAGGCATAATAATAAGCAGTAAAGAGAATAGTTATAATAACAAGTGTAGCGAGAATTAGCCGTAGGTAGGAAGGGTGCGACTCGAGAGCAGAGCGGATCACAATTTCTGTCATTACTAAGGCCGAAAAAAGCGGAGCCCGTTTCATGTACACAAAGTAATTTAGAAATCGCGTCGGCAATTCCGATCGTTATTGTTTGCATATAGCGGGAATCATTCAAAAACCGTGTCAGTGAAGTAGCGAACGAACGGAAGTAGTAATTGTATCATAAAATACATTTTCAGTAAAGTAAATTTGGTCCGTTCCGAATCACGCAAATCTATTCCATTGTTTGCTGAGGATGTTTCACCGCGAGAATACAATAACAAAAGACACAACGTTGTTTGGTAATTTCGTTTTCCATCCTTAACGTAAAACACTATGCATGATTGGTATATTTAAAGTAAAATCTGGATACCTGCATTTGTTTCTTTTGTTGTTTTGAATTTGGTGCAAAAAAGAAAATACCCGCCATTTTGGATTCCTCCGCCGTGTTCGCGCGGTTGTTTTGAATTTGTTTGAAATAGAGGACCGGCCATTTTGGTGTTCCTTTGCCGCCAGAGGTTGTTTTGAAATTTAGGCCTAACGGGACTTGGCCGCCATTTGAAGACCCGTGTTATTGTCATCCGCTGTTGTGACCAGTCTCTGCTCCCCGCCACTCTTGGGGCATATTTTTTTTTTGCTTTTCGTAGTAAACCCACCTCGCAATATCTTAGCTAGACAGACTTCGATAGACAAAACCAAAAGATAATTTAGGCAGGGAAAGATAGGCCTTAGTTAGGAGTAATACCATAACAAGTTCCTATACAAATACCTGCTATAAAAATCATATAAAGAGAATTTAAAATTTTACGATAAACTTTTGTGACGTCGGCTCCCAGGAAAATTAAGATAATAAAGTAATCCCTAAGGAAGCCAAGACGACGCATCTATCTGATTTTATTAAGATCCATGCCATTGTGCATTTATAAGATCTTTGCTTTACATGTTCTCAAGCAGCAAGAAATTAGCTGATTGAAACTCTCTCTCTCTCTCTCTCTCTCTCTCTCTCTCTCTCTCTCTCTCTCTCTCTCTCTCTCTCTCTCTCTCTCTCTCGTCATTCAAGTAAGCATTCCTAACTTAAGTGTACGTGACCCTCTTCAAAGAAAGAACGGCCGACACTAGGCTAATTAATTCGAATACAGTAAACCAAATAAAAGAAACACCTCTGTCCCACATAGACGAGGACAAGTTAAGAGTAATTACAATACAGTGATAAACTGTCGGTCACGAGTGAGGCCTGCTATCCAGACCGAAGCAAACAGTAGTTTTTCACCCTCTGAAAGAAGAAGAGGTCAGCACTGGGTACTGGGACCAGCCACTCACGAGGATCTTTAAAGAAAAAACCCAAATTCACTTTATTCCACAGTGCCAATAATTTGCAGCACTGTCATCACTTGAATAGCTTACTTCTCTCTCTCTCTCTCTCTCTCTCTCTCTCTCTCTCTCTCTCTCTCTCTCTCTCTCTCTTTTACCTTCCCTTTCTCTCTCATTCGATTGTTGCACTCTGCAGGGGGTGTAGAGTGCCTTTCCTCCCATATAGCCTAGTGGACTCCAGTAGAGGGTCCCTAGGAACACATTGGCACCATAAGTGCCACCAAGCAAGCATCCAGAAAAATAAATAAAACAAAAACAAAAGGGAACACAGAAGAGAAAGTTCTTCTGGGACCTAACCTGCACCAGTGCCTAGGGATACTGAGTGCCACCAGTGTGACCTGTACACGGCACACCCAAACTACAGTGCCACCTTTTGAAAGGGTGCCACGTCATTGAAGAGACACTTCCTCGCTGCCCAAGTACGCCCGTCGACCCGGTTAGACGCCCTTCCCCACCAGAACCATGGCAGCAGAGCATTATAAAACTTTCCTGGGGCTGGGGACGGCGGCAGGTCTCACCGGCTCGGAACTTACCACCTGGGTTAAGGAGCAAGTGGACGACTTGGCCAAGCAGGAGAAGGAAGAAAGACTCGAGCAGAGGAAGTATGAAGAAGAACGAAGGGTGTATGAAGCCGAGCAGAGGAGGTATGAAGAAGAATGGAGGGCGTATGAAGCCGAGCAAAGGCAATTAGAAGAGGAAAGAGAAGAAAGAAGAAGACAGCATGAGTTAGCCTGCAAGGAAACTGAGTTAGCCCTAAAGGAGAGCTCGAGCTTGAGAGAGCGAAAATGGAGAATGCCGAAGCTATGGCTAGCCATCAAGCCTCCAGTCCTACACCTGCTGCATCAAACGCTCCAATTTCGAGCATCAATTCCCTAGTCCCCAAGTGGACTGAGGACGAGCCAGAAGCATGGCTGGAGGAGATCGAGGCTCTTTTCGATAACTACAGCACCACAGAGACGGAGAGAGCCTTAATACTAGCCAAGCATATGGAGGGAAAAGCCAAGGCAGCACTTCGCTCACTGGAGAAGAGCCAGAGAGGCAACATGGCGGAAGTTTCGTAGAGTCATTACAAAGGCCTACGAAATAACCCCAGAAAAATGGAGACAACGGTTCCGAGGTCTTGCCAAGGAAGTCGGCTGGTCTTGGACGGAATTGGGCATGTCACAAAACCCAGTCCGGTACGCGCTGGTTCGACTCCTTGGCCTGCACGACGTTTGAGGATCTTTTCAATCGGACCATGCCTAGAAGACCTTTTCCAATGTGTGCCTGGGCCCCTTGCTGTATATCTTAACGATGAACAGCCCCTCCCACACTTATGGAAGCTTGTCACATGGCTGATTCGTGGGAAACCTTCAATCAGTCGCATAGCACCTCTCAGAAGCGAATCATCCCTCCGGCCTACCTCTCGAACTCCACTCGCCCGAAGAATGGACTGCCTAGCAAGACCCTGTGCAACTATTGCAAGAAGGGGGGCCACGCTGAAGCTGAGTGCCAATACAAACTCGGCACTAATAAGCAGCCTAACCCTACCAGCCAGAACTCCGCTCCCGATTCATCCGCTCAGCCCTCTCCTCCAACAGTTACTGCAGGCCACCGAGCCCATCCAAAAGGCCTGTGCAGATCCTGTGGGGCTGCTAGCCACTACAATGCTGGATCTCCGGCCTGTCCACATCATGTCCCCACCACCAAATTTGTCAACCTAATCAGCACTTCATTCTCTGCGGCTGGTCCGCACCAGATCCTTTACCCCGAGAGACTGGAAACCCAGTTCATCTCGGTGGCCCCTCTTCAGAGCACTAGCCTGCCAGTGACCCTTCCGGTCACAGTAGACACTGCGGCAGACATTAGCCTGATCACTAGGGCCCAAGTGCCAGCCGGTGCCATGGTTGACGAAGAAACCTGGTGGGAAATGAAGTGGATAGAGGGCCACACCATTACCGTTCCTACGGTCCAACTCCAGGTAAGGACACCTTGGGGCACGATACCACACCGCCTTGGCGTGGTAGGTGGAATTCAGCCCGGAGTGGTCTTCTTGTTGGGTCGGGATCTTCTCTGCGGAAGCCCGTTACCAACGCCGCTCCACAGCCACGTTACCTCCTCCACGGAGGCCCCAGTTGTAACTCCCAACAATGACAAACCTCCACCTTCCGCCCACCAAAGTGGTCTGCGGAAGGGGCGCCACCCAACCTATTTCAGGCTTAGCCCTCTCCAATCGCGAAGGGCTGGCCCACCAAGAGGTCCTCCCCCTCCGCGAAGAGAGATTCAGGAGGAGCAGTACCGCTGCAGGACGTGCAAGCAGGCAGACCACTCCACAAATTGGGAGGGCTGCCCAAACAAGCAACGCCCAGCGGACGCCCCCGAACAAAACTCACCGAGAGGCTACGATCTCCCGCTGGGGCAGGAATCTCTGCCGCAGCCAAACACAAGTCGTCTGCGAGGTATTGCACCTCCGGACCCCTCGTCAGGCATGCCTGACCCTCAACTGCTGCCCGGACGTTGAGCTACCAATGGAAAAGGCCCCTATGCCGGGTCTAAATCCTGAGGCGAATCCTCCTCCGGGAGATTTAGGATTCCCCATGCAGTTGATCATCGCGACTGGAGAGCCTCCAGCACCCGAAACTACTTCTTCGCAAAATTTGACTCCAGGGGATGAACCCCTGGAGGATCGAAATGGTACCCCTTCCTTGGAAGACCAGGAACTGGCATCCTCGGACGCAGAAGTCGAGATCGCTCTCGCTCCGGTTGTCGCAGCAGCCGGAGTAGGGAGTCCTCCCACAGCTTTTGCAGTTGCCCCTGACTTCGCGCCCGCTAGCCCTTCTGGCCTGTCCCCGGAGTCGGTGCTCTCATCACCTCCTAGGCCAGCTACTGATAGGCCTTGGAGGAACCCGAAGAAGAAGAAGAAGGGGCGGAAGAGAGCCCAGTAGTTGCCGAGCTATAAGCGCATCCTGGCACTAGTGCCCTCTCGGCACAGTGCCCTAACATCTAAGAGTGATCCTGGCCCCTTGCCCAGAGGAGGTAGCCAGTGTGATCTCTTCCTTTTATTTGTACATAGGCTAGACAGCCTTAAGTACGGTACATCAATTTAGTAGCCTTGTTCTTTCCGCTTACCACCGAGCCGCAGTAATCATGTGAGTAGCATAACTAATTTCAGTAATCTTAACTATTGTGAAACGAGCCACGATGCTCATGACACGCATGGCCTAAGACCTCAGTGAGGCACCCATTTATCATATGAGGCAACCCTCATGAATTAACTAGTAATTTTTAATTGTATTAAACATAAACCATGTTGTAATTTAGTTAGAAT
>JANJGK010002900.1:7500-62500 GCA_039081455.1 Macrobrachium rosenbergii | reverse complement strand
TGATTGGCGAAAGAGACGATGAGGTTTTCAGGAAAAGAAGTGTTAGTTTAGCTCCTAGTTTGTATATGGTCATTTTGTATTTGTGTGCTGTGCTGAAAGTGTGCCGAGAAATTTAAGGTGAAACTTGGTTTTTTTAGTTTTGGGTACATTTTACGTAAATTTCACTACAGAAGTATTTTTCATTGAAAATTTAATGTTCATGTTCTGAGTGTTGGATGGTGAAATACTTTCTGCGAACGGTGAATGTCCAGAACAACTCCGCATGCATAAAGTACCAAAATTAAAAGTAAAATGTAATATTTTTCATATTTAAAGCGTTTTAGACCACTTCTTATGATGAGGAAACACCCACAATTTTGCCATATTAGCTATGGAGGGGGTTGGGGGACAGGTATTGTCTAACCTTATAAGTCAAAAATCGAAAATCATTCGATGGGGAACTAGTTTTTCTGAGAAACATTACACTCTTTCTGAGAAACATTACAGTAAAAACCCTCATTTTCGAACCAACTCCCTACTGGATGTAAACAAACGACTTAGAAAATTTTCGAGGATGCCGATTAGATAATCATTAATATCTCGGATATGGTGAATCTCCTCAAAAAGTGTTCTGAGACAAAGTTTTATTATTTTATATTGTGAAAATTATAGTGTGACCTATTTTCTTATATCTCACCGCGGAGTTGTTCTGGACATTGACCCTGCGAACATACGTAAGGTAAGGCCTTTGCAAAGAAACCGGTATACTGGGCTTGTTGGTCGGTTTTTTCTTGGCAGGAGGAGACCTGCTTTTGGTTATGTCAAATGTATGAACTCTGTCCGTTTGGTTAGACGAGAAGTGGTCTGTCCGTTTGGTTAGACGAGAAGTGGTCTGTCCGTTTGGTTAGACGAGAAGTGGCATGAGGTATTTTTTTTGCAGTTTTAGAGTCTTAAAAATTTTGATATGGAAATTACGAGTCAGTTTCTGTAAACTGACTAGTGACACTGATGGTTGCTGTTGTTACAGGGAGAAAGTTGCCCTGTAAAGGAGATTCTTAATTTTCAAAACTGTGGTTTATAATTAATAATTTTTTGGAACTTTAAGGGAAGGCATGGTAGTTTTATCTGCAATTCCTACTTAGTCGTAATGTACTTACCCGCAGAACTGTAGCCATGGTCTGCTTAAGCCTCTGCCGTTTTTATCTGAAATCTAAACTTTCATTTCTTTGAATTTTGCAAACACGGTATTTTAGTTTGTCTGCTTTCGGTCATAATTTGCCAACGCAATGACTTCATGCCAAAGATATTTTTAAGCCTTATGAAGTCATGAGTATGAAGTTTTAGTTCTTGTAAACTTTGCATCAAAGCTTTATTTACAATGGCTGGTGGTTATTTCTGAGATTTTAGATGCTGGCGAGTAGTAAAAGTGTATGAGGCCCCTAGCTAGTGTAAGTGCTTGTTCTTAGTGTTCAAAGGGGTAGATCTAAGCCGGCTGTCTGCTGTGAGCCAGACTATGGCAGTTGACGTTTTTCTATAGAAATTTACCTGCTGAACAAGAATTTAAAGTATTTTGTTGCTCGGCTGTAATTAAGCTGTGAACTATCTTAGAACTGTAGCCGATGGTAAAGGGGACCCGTTGGGAATCGGGGTTTTGGATGGGGTTAAACACTTTCGAGAATAGCTAATGGTAAGGGGGACCCGTTGGGGATTCTGGGTTTTGGGTGGGGTAAATAACTTGGGAAAAGGTTTGGGCACCTTATTGTTGTATTTCCTGTTTGTCATTTGGAACACAAAAAACAAGCTTATAAAAGAGGGGGTGGGGGCGGCAAATAAATGGACAGCGGGAGCCGTTCCAAAGGAACTTTTCATGCATTACTAGTACTGCTGATTCCAGGCCCTATCACGCATGCACGGTCTTATAGGCAAGCCAATCACCCGATGCCTCCAATTGAGAGAGTAGTATTCTAAGCCGGTATTCCGCGCTGAACTAGACTGTGGCAATTGACGTTTTCCTGTTATTTACTTGAATTAAAGTAATATTTTTACATTTTCTGTAAACCCTGTTGCTAGCGCGCGCAGCGAAACATTACTGCCTGCCAGAGCATACGAGCTTGCCAAGAATATTTCAAAATGTGGATAAGGCACGAAGCACCGTTCCACCACCTGTTTACATTTCTTCGCCCCGACCGAATGCTTCGAATAGTGTCCAGTCGAGCTAGACTATGGCAGTTGGCGTTTTCCTATGTTATTTTACTTTCTTTGCAAGAATTTTAAGTAATATTTTGCCAGTCGGCTGTAGCTAAACTGTAATTCACCCTTGAGCTGTATAGGTCGGTGCAGGGGACTAGTTGGGTACCGTCATGTAGCCTTCAAAGGTCAATTACAGTTTAGTTACAGCCGGCCGACAAAATATTACATTAAATTCTTGCAAAGCAAGTAAAATAACATAGGAAAACGTCAACTGCTGTAGCCTAGCTCACCGTGGACAGCCGGCTTAGAATTACCTGCATATGGAGTAAGCCTTTAAAAGTTATTAACGTGCATTTTCCAAAAAATGATTACTGATAAAGAAGAACCGTAGAATGATTTGGTATTCATACTTTAACTGTGCAATATTGCAATATTGGTGTGTGGCATTAGAAAATTTTGCGATGTATATGGCAAATGGCGTCTTGAAACTGTTAGGGCCGAGAATAAGCAAGGCTAAATTTATAATTCCTCCCCGTTAGGGAAGTGTTTATAGGCCGCAGCCTGGCCTATGGCATTCTAATTTATATCTCAGGATCAGTAATAAGCATGGTATTACTTTCCCTACGGCGCCCTGGCAGTTACTTCTGGTCGCCCATCTAAACACCGACAAGTTTGGAACTTGCTAATGTTGAAGTGTAATGTCAGTGAATCCGGAAGTGTCCTTGCTGTAGCGTGTTTTTCTGGGACTTTGGTAAAGTGAAAGGTGTGCTTGAGTTTTTATAGACCCTCCTGTACTTAAAGGCACAGTACGCTTGTCTAGTGTTATAATTGTCTTTAATCACTGTTTGTGAGGGCAACCTGTCAATACATCACACCATTAAAGAATATCTTAAATGTAAGAAATCTGAGCAATTAACTTACCGTTAGTTTTTCACAAATATTAGGGGATTAGAACCTTTACTGCATTCCTGAATGGCTATATAAGTTTATTTTAATACCTATGGTAAACGGTTCTAGTTTCATTCAACTACTAAAACTGGCAGATAGAACTTAAGTCACGTTCTAAAGAGACGAACTCAAAACCATAATGGTCGGTATCCATAACACTAAATGTAGAGTGATTAGGTTTACTATATTAACATTATTCTCGTAGTTTTGTAGTATACTCTTTTCCGGACCTTATAAAGGATACTTGAGTCTAGATAATTAAGGGCTCTTGTCCTCTGGATAGCTGTCACTAAATGAACGAGAATTACTGCTACTTAAGGCAAGCATGCGTATTCTTAATTCGACCCGAAGATCACATTGGTTTGCTTGTTGCTCGGTAAGGAAGAGATCAGAACCATCTAGGAAACTGAAGCAGGAAGGTCAATTGCTGTCCAGCTTTTGAAAGCTGAGCCACAATTCAAAATACTGATTAAAGTTCATTCACTGTGGTGTTTACGATTTAGTTGTGTTCATGTGCTGAAATAATTTGTGGATTAAGTTTTCACTGGGTTCCTTGTAGAGAAGCTTCTTTTAGTTAATGGTATAGAGATTGAGCTTTTTTTTTTTTCTTTTATTAGAAAAATACATTAATGCAGTTTTACAGTTGTTTCACAGTATTTACATAATTTGGTTTCGCGTCAACACGGAAGCTCAAGTCCCTTGTGTGAAGGGACTTGGGTATCCTGTATTCAAGGTTCGTAAGCATTCATTGATGGCTTTAGGGATCAGCACAAATCCCTCTTACGTGATGTATTTTCGAAAATCCACATCTAACTATTTAAGGTTTTTTTTTGTCATTAGTACTAAAGTTCAATTGCTTTTTACTGCATTGTTCTTGGTTAGTTTATACTGTACCCATGCAGTAGAATTGCTCATTTTTTTGTCAATACGTTTAGTAGTTATTTAAATATTACCAATAAGTAAACTACTTTCTAGCTCTTAAGAACTGTTCGTGACGTATCGGATCATCCAAAATTTACTATGTTATTTTCTCATAACCCTATGTTTTCCATCAGCTGGGTAGGCTATATTCTGGCAACTGGTAATGACGCATGTTTTTCATCAGCTGGGTAGGCTATATTCTGGTAACTGGTAATGACGCATATAAGTGACTGTTGTATGAAAGTTTTCAAGGTTTTCAAGTTATATTTTTATTTACCTATACACATTCTTTGCGCCTGTTGTTTTATCTCATTCCATAGATTGCTTGGGTCTTATATCTAGTACATATTGGGTGTAAAGAGAAACATCTGTATAGAGACGTTCGTATCGCATGAGTCATTAACTTGTTCTCCACTACTTTAATTATGTCTTGTTTATCCATTTGATTGTAGTTTTTTCAAATGTTTTTTTTCTGTAATATGGAAGCAGCAGAATGTTGCCTTTTGACCACAGTGAAAATGAGAGGTATTTCCATTGGTATAACAGCCTGACAGGTTGCTAAATCAGAGTGAAGTAAAGTATTCCTGTGGCCTGAAAGAGTAGATAGGATCCTTCCCTTAAAAACCTTAGTACAGTAACATAGTCACTGGTTTTCATGCTCGGTTTCGGAAAGCTAACAGAGTCAGACACTTGTCACAATTTGCTTTAATAGTTTCTTGCTTGATGGTGGATACTGAAACATTTTAGATTGATTGAATAACAGAATTGTTTGCCCTTGAATTTGCCCTATTAACTTGAGGCTTGGGAGTAAGGTTAAATCTCCATATTCTATATTCCGCAGTAAGTCATTAAAATCGGCATGATTGAGTAGTATCACTCTTGAGCCTTGGGAAGTAAATTTTATGACATAAGTCTTGATAAATTTCATATCCCTATGATGGTGCTGAATTACAGGGATTGCATTCGCTAATAGCGTTGTAAAGCTGGTTTGAGGTAATGACCATCTAATTGCCCAAAAGCTCGCTCTCTCTCTCTCTCTCTCTCTCTCTCTCTCTCTCTCTCTCTCTCTCTCTCAGCACTTAATTTTTGAGCAGGACTTGGAAAGCTTTCAGATTTAAACTTAATACCAAGCTCTGCGAGTTGATCTATTTGTTATATATTATGAGCCACAAAATAATTTGGTCGTTTTATAGTTTTCATAGAATATTTAAGGGGTAACTCAATTTCTGTATCAAAGTGCCTTTCGAATTCCATGAGCTGTTAAGCTGGCTTTGTCAGCACGGGCTCTTGCTCATAGAGCAGCCCGTAAGTCATTTTTTGATGTGCAGGTAAAATTAAGGATATGACGGTGCTTACTTTATTTGTGATTTATGGGCGTGCCAGTGAAATGGTGTGAATGAAAGGTTAACAGGCGAGGTTACGAACCTCTTTGAGCCCTAAGGCACCCGTCAGTTGGAGAGAGAGAGCGACAGTAGCGAGTCCTGGCAAGTGGCAGATAGCCAGTAAGGAAAATGAGATATTTATCGTCTGAGAAGAATCAGAAAAACAGAAAATCTATGGAGAGTTGATCCCATATTTAACTTACTTTGCAAAACAGAAAGGATTATTGATCTTTTAGTGGTAGGGCTCGATGGAGGAAAATGAAGAATTTTAAGTTTCGGGGAAAGCAACACAAATAGAAGTAATAGTTAAGTGGTAGTTAGATAGTTTGAAAATTTCGGTCGTTAGACGTGAGGTAGCCGAAAAAGGGTAAAGGAAGACTTTAAGTGGAAGGAACGGGATAGTTGCTAATCAAATGATTAACTACATCCGAGTACTTGTCTCGGAGCTGCTGTCTGAGGGTATCCCCGGCAGGAGAAAGGTAATGATGGTAGCAGATTTCTTCGAACAGATTGCGTACCAGTAAGAAAATCCTTTTTCCCTCTTTCGGGTCTTTTTTTTTCCAGTGTTTGTGGTTCTGCTAAAAACCCATCTTCACCCACTTGATTAGAGCACCAAGGAGGTCTAAAGCTGAGAAAAGCACCTATGGCTGTAGTATTTCCGGGCTTGGGGCTTGAGGTTCGATGACGGGATTAGGAGTAGATTGAGGAGGAAGGGAAGAGGCTTGAGGTTCTGGGTTAGGAGTAGATTTAGGGGTTGGTGGTGTTGGCTGCTCAGTTTGAGTCCCTATATCGTGACACACAACAGGCACTGCTTCAACCACGTGTTCGGTCGTTTCTACCCGTGGCTCTGGTGGTGTCGTTGGTCTGGGAGCAGGTGTTGCTATAGGAGGTAGTTTTGGCAGGTTGGCTCTTGCTTTCAACTGTGCAATGCGGGATAATCGAGCACTGCATCGCTTTAACCACGCATAATAACGTTCAGAACAGTTGGGCCACTTGGGTGTTGTAGGTTCCCCTTTTTTCAGTTAATCGAAATACAATTTCGTTTCATGCTTCTTGCTACAGACGGCGCAGATTGCAGGGCCTCTGCAAAGTTCTTGATGATGACAATAACACTGACATCTGTAGCACCTGAGAGGCCCTGGCGTGTATTCCTCTGTGAGGAAGTATCCCCATGTCCTAAGTCATACTTGGCTCGGGACTGGTCCTCTGAAGGTGGTAAGGATCTTCCGTGAAGGTGCTTTGTATCTGGTTAAAGACCTCTCTGCGTTCGCAATATGGGGGAGCTCCAGAAGAGGATCCAGAGGGAGCTCTGTTGGGTAATTACAGACGATGGTCTTGTTTAGCTTCTCATTTGGGTTCAGTAACTGAAATTCCGTGTTGTCCTTCAGGAGGTCGACTGTTGCTCGGTCTTTGGAGTAATGGTGAATTCTCCTCTGTGGTTTGGCCGTGCTGAGATGCTGGTGCTAGGGTTGTTTTTTTAAAGAGCCACTACTGTTGGATCCTGGCAGGTTTGAGTTGTAGCTTCTCGAAATTAGATATTTAAATGGCTGTAATAATTTGGTTTTAATGTATATCCTCGATCATTGTTTAGTTTCCTATTATAGATTACAAGAAAGATTGCCACTTCCGATTAAGTTTATAGCATAATGCAATGTTCCACCTACCAGTTAAGTAGATTTTATTACGGTTGCTGCAGTGCATTGTAGCTGCTGCTTATTAGTTTCACGACCAGCTATGGGTTTGAAAATAGTACGTCATAAATTTTTAAAATTAGTTTGAGCTGTAATTGCCACGATAACTAAATTTCTGCAGAATCGATTTGTGTGAAATTGACTTAGATTGATTTATATATTTATAATTAAAGATCGGAAGCTGGATAAGTAAATGGTCTAAAGCTGAATGTTTTCAGAGGACTGTTTTACAGGGAACCTATTAGGTAATTTTATTGTGGAGACTTAATTTCAAGATTTAGAAAGTTGTCATCGTTCTACCAAGATTTTGATGAAATTTCTTTGGTATTCTCTTAATTTCGGTTTTGATGAAAATTCTTGTTCTAATAATTGACGTTAAGAAGTGAGCAATGAATTCACAAAACACAGATCCAATGAAGTACATCACCAACTAGTTTAATACAAAGTTGTGAAAGTGATTGCTTTTAGTTCAATGTAACTGGTAAACTAACAATAGCATGTCAAATATTGAATTCTGAAGGAAAGGTCTGCTGACAGTCCCGACAGTTGCTTGCTAGTGAACTGTTTAAGAAATAAGGTTTGGTGCTAAAGCTTGAAGAGAAACTTAAGGATTTTGAGAAACTGACACATGAATGTAGTGTTAAATTATAGCCCATAAAAAATGTACTGCACAATAACGACGACCAAGAGTGGGATAACTCTTACATACAGTATATGGAACGCTCATTGAATTAAAAATAATGGATAAAAACAATGAGATTATCAGGGCAACAGGAAGCAAAACAAATACCTTGTAAACTAAGGTAACCCAGGAAATGGAAAGAAAGCGTTTAAGCAGCGCTCATATATAAATTCTCCGTTGAAAATGATGTATCTTTCAACAGCACAGGTGGTGAGGATAGAGCCCCTTTAATTTTTACTGAATTACTGAGTTAATGTCAATGGTTAATTTTTGTATTTGTATTTTACAGATTTTTCGCTGGTCAGTAGTACCACCACTGTATCTAGGGAACAGCTTCTTTATCGAAAGGGTAGTTTATGAAGACTGCAGAACTTCGTTCTTGAAGTAATTTGTAAAGAAACCTAATATTGAATACTAATTTAGTAATTAATAATTAAAAATTTCACCTTTTTTTTTTCTTATGTTTTGGTGATGGTTTCTGTATAGATCACACGTAACTAAAATTGACGTGCTTAATGAAAATTTTTTAAATAAACCCCTTTGGCTAGCAAATAATGGCAATGACGTGACGAAAACTAGTTTTTCCAGTCAACTTTTAGTCTAGAAAATCTGGCACGGTTACTGGCAATGACGTGTCGAAAACTTAGTTTTTTCAATCGACTTTTAGTCTAGAAAATCCGGAATGGTCACTAAGTAACTTTCAAAAAGCTAGGTTTACAATGACCAAGATCATGAGTGAGAATTTCCTGTAAATAGCATTTCTGAATATTTCCCCCATAGTTGTATTAAGGGATAAACTAACAATGTTAGCTGTGTTTAGTGATTACTGGAACCTCTCAGTTCATCAAGATTTAATTTCATAGTCATTTGCAATTCTTAAACAAAAAATCTGGAGTCAAAATAAATAGCACTTATGTGATAATGTAACTTGTTACTGATAGGTAGTTACAGCACTTGCCTAGGAGTGAACACTAAAAATATCGGCATTAGAGTGTAAGGGAACATTGAAATGGAAGCTGAAACTTTGATTAAACATGTTACTTGAAAACTGACTATTCAACAGTATTGGGAGAGTTTATAGAAAAGCGAATACTAAAAGCTTAACTAGGTAATGTAAACGTTGAACGTGAACTACAAGGAAGTCCTGATAGCCTGACGCACTGAAATGACTAACTTCTTTGTCCGATATGGAAGTGGAAATTGAGTGGATATAAGAAAATCAGGGGCTTATATTGAAAAATTACTTTCTTACGCGCGTAAGAAAACCAGATTTTTGGGACTTGCCCCCTTGTAGATTTAATTGAATAATACTCTTGGGCCTTGTCTCCAGCAAAAGATTTATAAGCGACAATATAATTCATCACAGCAAACCAGTCTTAGACTTCAATGTCCATGCAACAAACTTGTAAAATATGATTTTTCTGTAACCAAAAGGGAACATTACATGACAACCATGGAACTGAGTAAGGCCAGTTGTGGGCTACTCGACTTTTACGGTATTTTTTGACGTCATGGTCTGTTAGTTTACTTAGGCTTTACAATTTTATAAAGTTTAGTCGGAGCTAAATTTTAAGATTGTATGACAAGTTACTTTGTTATATTTTCAACTAGTTCTGCCTATTTGCATGGTCTTGACATAGCTTAAGTAAAGCTAAACACACTTGGTTAACTCCGTCGGTATCAGTCGAGGTCAGCAGTAGAAAATTCTTTTAGGAGGGAAATTGCTTTTGGGCAGTGATTAAGGATCAGTTAAACCTTTTTCATATGATTCGTAACTGATGCAGAACACAGCTAAACCCTACATACGTAAAAACACTTATTTTGAAATCCTGGATGTTAAAGTCCATTAAAGAATTCCAAAGGATACTATTAAATTTACTCAGATTTGCATTCCCCACTAAGAAAATCTTGGCCGTGTTACAATTCTCGTGCTGAGCAACTTTAAAAGTGAAAATTGTAGTTCAATGAAGATAACAAAACCATCATTGGGATATTTTTTCTAAAACACATTGATAAAAACACATTTATGCCTCGTGGGAATTAAATTTCCTCTATTTGTTCTGAGTTTGATCCACTCTAGGCATACAATCGCCTTAGAAAGGTTGATACACAGAAAGTAATGTCCAGTTTTGAAGCATGACAATAAGTCTGGAACTTTATGAAACTAAAATGTGCATATAACTAATAAACATTAGATACTTGAAAATTAACCCTTGAAGCAGGGGCTCTCAGACTGAGGTTCGCTGATCCTCAATAGTATATATTTGACTGAAGGGGTAATTGAAACTACTAAAAGATTTTTTGTTGCAGATCAGCCTTCGTTGACGACCAGGGAGAATTAACTCATCCTTCAAGACATCAGACCAAGTGGCTTGCAGCTCATTCAGGCTCTGCCTCCAGGCCTCGTCGTGACCCAAATAGTTTGCACCCGACGAATTGACTCGACTGTCCTGCGCTCTGTCAAGTCATGTCGAATAATCATTTTGGTCGAATAGAAATTTGTTGAATTAGAACTTACATTTCATGGAGCTATTAGAAGAATGATTATATAAAATTAGCAAGGTTCCAGAAAAAAACAGAAAAAATGAAAACTGTGCTATGAATATATATGAATCTATCAGTATCCGTAACATAGGAGATTTAGTATTCAACAGTTTATGAACATTTAATCAGTAGCATTTAGCAATTTATAATTAACAATTCAATATTTACGAATATGATTTAAGTAACATTTAGCAGTATTTAGCAATACCTTAATGAGACTTTTATAGTTCGTCTGATTGTATACAGTGTGTATAAGCAAAACACATGGAAGAACCTCAGACAAAATTTCTTTCCAAATACTTGTGCTTTCAGAAGGTTTGCTTTTATAGAACCTAGTCGTGGTTCAAAGGTTTAGCAGTAAATTTAGCACTTAATATTTGTGTAAATATTTGTGTATTTGATTAAGCATTCCAACAACTTGATATCACTTCGGTGATATCTCACAGATGGGGATATAACATTTTATCCTTAAGAGGGGCTCTCTGTTCACAAACTTAAGATTCATTCCCTTCACACTTTTGATGTGGTTCTAGCAAGACGTTTCCAGTTTATTTATAGATTACTGCTCTTGAAGTAAACATTTTTACAAGTTTTTTAAAACATTGGTAATTGTCTCTCTCTCTCTCTCTCTCTCTCTCTCTCTCTCTCTCTCTCTCTCTCTCTCTCTCTCTCTCTCTCTCTCTCTCTCCACTCTGACAGCTTTGTTTTTATTAGGATATATCTCTACCTTATTGATTCTTTATTACTATCAACATTGTGCCAAAAGTACCATAACCAACATAATTGCCAACACCAACACTGCAACGGTACCTGACGAAGAAGACTGTATGTAACTTCAAGCGCAAATTCAACCTTCTAGCTATACCCAACACCCTAGCAGTCACCAACACTACATACCGCAAAAAAGCTATCGCCAATATCCTACCCGACACCAACACTAAATTCACCAACGCATGTGCTGCCATCAGTCTTGCGCAAAAGCACAAACACGACTGACCGACATCGCAGCGAACCCATGACTTGATGTACTCAGTCCTGAATATCAGAGCTTTTTGTTAAGGATAGACTAGTTATAGCATGTGAATGAATGTGTATTTAAAGTGATTGTAAATGTTGCTTTACCTTAGCATTGCATTGATGGCTTTAAGAGACCGTTCAAAAATTACGTAACGCCTTGGGGGCGGGAGGGGGTGGGTATGGTGATGTGTTATTAGAGTGACAGTGGGGGTAGAGGGGGGGGTGCAGCCGTAAGTTACTTAGCATTTTCAGATTATTTTTCCTTTGTTTCTTTTGAAAAGCTGTAAATGTAAAAGGACAAAAGAGAGATAGTAGAGATTCTGCAACAGACATATTGAGAATATGGTATTTAATTTTTTTGCATAATTGTTTAAAAAATATCACAAACTCAATCCTTGTTTGTCTTCAACATTTTCCACTATATGTATATATTACGTGACATAGAACAATATCACAAACTCATCCCTTTTCTGAGCTCTGACATTTTCTACTTTATGCATAAATATGACCGAGGAAAATATCAAATGAAATTAATCCTCTTCTAAGCATGGCATAAGAGAACATTTTCATTTCAAATTTATCTGTGATTCTTTATCATAAAAGTATTAAGAAAAACCTAAAGGTAATAATTTCTAGGTACTAGGATAGACTTTGATATATTGCCTTAAAAAAAGGGGAACAGTAATTCAGGGCTGGGTGTGGTACTAGATGATGATACATAATCTAGAGCTGGGGGCGTCTGGACATGTTATGAGGCGTAACAAGGAGGGAGGGGTCAAAAATTACCAAAAACAGTTACGTAATATTTGAACGGCCCCTAAACAATAATGTTCGATTGGTTTTTACAATGTGATTATATTTTGTGGCATTGGTTTATTACAATGTGATTATATTTTGTGGTATTGGTTTTAAATAGGCAGTTATGTAAAAAAAAACTAAGACTAGTGTCGTTCCTCGGAATTTGCTGGTAGAAATGAGGCGTGTGTTAGTTTCACGATTGATTTGTTTTGCTATTTCAAGTTTATTTTTCTGTGATTTCGATAATCTAAAGTTAGATTGACTTAGGAGGCAAATTTGTCCTTGCTTTGAGAAAGCTTATAAATCATAAGGAGAGAGATGAATTTAATCTCTTGTAATTAACATTCATCCAGTCTTTGGAACCATCGTAATGGACTAAGGAGTGTAAACCTGACAATTGTGGGACTTCCTCTTCCCACCAGATGCATGTTGCTATGACTTCACGTGACATCAAAAATTTTCTCTAGTTTCGGGGCTCTCTTCTTCCTTTCTGCTTTCTCTTCTCTTCCTTTTTTCTTCTACACCTCCACTTGTCTTCTCGCTTTCCTTTTCCTTTCTCCTTTCACCTCTCTACACTTAAATATCTCTCGTCCTCCTCCTCTCATCTCATCAAATTTCTAATAATCCCCCCCCCGCCATTTTCCTCTAATCCCTTCTCCTCCACCCTCACCACCAATTCCTCCCTCAGGTCTTAAGCTAGATTAGCAAAAATTCTACCCATATTTTGCGTGTTCCGTATTGTTTCGTTTGTGCCTGAAAAACCATTCCCTTTTGCTTTACATTCCTTTGGACACGCATCGTGATGTTTGCAATCATATTTTCAAGGCAGTTTTGCTGTTTTTCATTTCTCAAGATACTTTTCACAAGCATTAAATGCCTTAGATGAAACATTCACAAAAGATTAAATAATGATAGATTAGCAGCGAGGCCACCCTTTCCTGCATTTTCTGGAAGAAACTGTAATCCTTCGATTGCACGGTTTCTTGGCTTTAACCTTCATCTAGAAATGCTTCGGAATTTTGTTCTTGTTTTCCCTGTCTGACCTGGTTCTTACACCTCCAGAAAGTGATTTATCACTTTCCCACTGTTTGCTACATGGAGCCTGGTCTATTACGGGGTACAGTACTTGTAAATGTTCAAATTACAGTGATCAAAAGTTCAAATTCTTATGAAACCAATTTGTTTGATACTGGATTACGTAACTGAATAAATATCCTTATTAGGATTCATTAGTGATTCCTCTATCTCCTACCTACTGATGAATATTTACCCGCATGAGCCAATAACACTCCAATAACATAACCATTTGTAAAGTGAATGCTCTGATTCGAAATTGCTCGTGAAGGCTGAAATAATTATTTGAACTAAGATTTCCTAATATTCAAAGTTCTGTTTTTATATTAGGTTTAAATGTAATTTCAACTGCTAAATCAACATGGTCTTTGGCAAGATTGTATAATTATATCTCTCTCATGCTTGTTTTCTACTAGAAAAGGTTTATGGTTAGTGTCTAATAACTCATTTCCAAACTAAATTTATGTACTTCATTTAAATGAATTTCTCTTGTTCGTCGGCATTTTCATAATCAGATGAAATCTCCTGACAAATAGTCTTACTTACCGCTGCCTAGCTCCTAAGAATGGACTGAATTTCTGAAATCTGAGATAACCAGCGATAGCTGTTATACTGTATGTACATTACGTACAAATGTATAAATTTCAATATTGTTAAATGTGCTGGTGTTTACTATTACATTTGAATTTGAGAAATATTGAATAAAAAAATGGAGTTTAACCATTTTCACAAGATTATTAATGATCAGACATTTAGGCATAATCAGGTTTTTGGTGTTGCCTTTTAATCGGCCCTACAAAACTTGGAGTTATCACTTTTCCCGTTTTCCAACAGTATTTCGTAATTTGCAGCATTTGGAGATCTCTTCACTTTACATTTTTGTTTACATCTTTAATTTATACACTCCTTTACACACAGTGCCAAAGCCTTTACACACACTCAGTGCTAAAGCCATGTTGATTTCCTTCGTTTTATTATTCATGCATAAATTTCATCTGAAAGGTGACCCTTTAAATTTAATAACCCTCTTGTTTCTTCAATGATGTGGTGCTTAGTCTGAATGTATATAATTCATCCCCAGTCCACTAAAACCGATTTCAGAAAATCAGTTGAACTAACATTTCTGTGGGGTTGTTCAGCAAGCCTGTAAAACTGCAAATATTTAATACTAAGATTATGGTTTTGGTGAGATAATACTGTCCCTGACAGCGTATACGGTCCCAAGTTTATTGCATTAATGTTTTGACATATTTCTTTCATTTCCCATCAATTGTATATCGAGGGCACCATACTTCCATACATAACATCTCGATGTTTTGGTTTATTACATTTTGTTAGTAATTGGAAATACAGTACTAGAATAAAACTTGAATTTTTTAAAGTGGAATAATTTAATCCCATCGTGCAACAACATGAGCAATTTCTTAACTCAGACATTCAAACAGAAGTAACTGGGGCAATGTTGCAACTGAGGCAATGTTCCCTCAGGTTTATAAAAAAAGAGACGAGCACTATAATTTCTTAGTTCTTGTGTACTGGTGTACTATTTCATCTGGTGTACTATTTCATTTGGCAAGAATAGACGTGACTGTTGCTACATGCATATTGTAACTTTTTCTTTCAAGCTAAATGTAAAACTGCTGCATTTGCTTTTCATGGGGGATGGAGAATAATTGCATTCCTTACGACTAGTCATTCGCGGCCTGTTAGCAACATTCGTCTTAATCTTTTCTTGTCATGTATAGGTATGAAGTATATCAGAACTCCAATAAGTTAAAATTCCCAGTACTGTAAAACACAGCCATTTGCGGCTTGTTTGCAACATTCGTCTTAACCTTTTCTTGTCATGTATAGGGTATGAAGTATATTATCAGACAACTCCAATGAGCAATGAGTTAAATTCCCAGTACTGTAAAATATAACCATTGTAAAAGATTGTCAAGCAGTTTTTAGCTGGTTTGAAAAGTAACTTCTGCTAGTTACTCAATGAACGGTGCTGCACATCTTCATACAATATGTAAAAGTTGAATCCTGTCATGTACAAAATCTGCTAAAATGGAGCATATGAAAAATCATATTTCCAGATGAATATGGTACTTTTAAACTTAAATTTTAAACAAAATGCAATGGAGAACCACCAGCTATTGAATAACTTGTGGTTTTGTGTTGCATTATGCTTATAAAAAAGAAAACACCATATGCATTTGTGCCAATGTGATTTCCATAAGCTCCATTTTAGCAGATTATGTATGTGACAGTATTAAACATTTTCCTACTGCGTGATGTGCAGCAGCCTTCATTGTTTTAACAAGCATAAGCTATTTTTCACACTATAACCGATGCTGTACAATTTTGTGCAATATTGTGTTTACATAGTGAAACTAACTCACTGGCATAAATCATTTTCATCAATACCATGGTTCTGCAGAATGTGAAAACATCTTTAAAATGTGCATTGTTGCTAGGATGAAGTTGAAATGCAAAAATATGCTGTAACAAAATAAAAAATACTTGTAAGGGGATTTAATAAAGATGGAGGCTTGAAGCATGCTTTTACTTTCAGAGGAGAAGACTATCTCTAACACTACAATACAGTATCCTTAATTTTCTTCAAAGACAATATTTGGTGTCCCCCTTCAAATAGGGGCTGACCTTAGGAACTGAGCTGCCTTACACCAATGGAGGCTTCCGTGCCATCCTACTTGCCAGATGCCTTTTACAGAGTTACACAAGTGACCTGAAACCAGCTCCCTTGCCAAGTGTGGTGTTGTGATTCTTCTCTTAATGGAGATTACTATGGTATATTTGGTACGCGTTCAGTTCCTGGGAGCAAATGGTCACCTGGGTAATTTCCAGCTGATTAACTGCAATAGGTATCTAAAACAACTTCATAACATAAGTGCTGTTCAAGTTTTGCTTGCGTACCGGTAATCAGATTTTATTTGAAAGACTAAATTCTCAAGAAATTTCTAAAATGTCACAGAACCAAAGATAATCTTGGACACTGAAAAACTGAGGCACCTTCCGAGTTCCAACAGTAACTTAACAGTTCAAAAGTTTCTATTTTGACTTTACTAACTCAGAGCTAGTTGACTTGTTAAATCAACATCTCAAGACATAACAAACAAAATTAAGATTCTCCATAAAACTCCCTCTGTGCAGTGATGCATCAGCTGACACAATGCAGTTTAATTAATACCCTCTGAGGACCTTTTGATGGTCAGGCTGGCTAATCATGTAACATTATGGCTGACATAAGGATACTAAAGAGTATTGTTTATACATTGATAACTTGGAAAGCTGTCACAGATTTGAAAGGTTTCCTTTAAATAAGCAGTTTTGGAGAGGCTACTTCAGTTTTGCTGCATATCTTAACTCTAATGCAATATTTAAACAAAGAAACTGAGCCCATTGCTTACAAAAATACTCTCCAAAAGGCACAAGAATAGGCAAAGATCCCCCATATTGCTTGAGATAATAGTAATGCTAGACTAAACAGAATGATTCTGACTATAAAGATGCCATAATCACTAAAATACATATGTATATTAAACCTGTCCTTCAATGACCAAAACGCATTGTATTTATGACCAGAAGTTATACAGTACGACCATGAAATTATTTCCCTACTCTCCAAGCAAAAGCATACTCTATGATTTGTCCCAAATAATTGTCTAAAATGTCTGCTCTATTAGCCATAAGAAACAGAGAACAAGTATTGTTTTACGGAATTGTGCAGTAATTAACCTGTAGTATATTTATATCAACACATCTATAAGAACAATATTAAGCTACTAGAATTTGAATAAAGCACCACTGAGATTCTGTTCATTACATGCTTCTTATATGTACGCAAGAATAAAGTTGATAATGTCAATGTGGGATATTATTCAGACACTCCTATCACTACCTTAACTGCATTAATGGCTCAGCACGAGCAAGCATAACCAGTAAGAAAATGTTCTGAATAGTCGTGTGTTTGGCACCACAATCAACTTGGATACCAAGAGCATCAGTCAGTGACCTGTCTCAGATTGCAACTGCCTGACCTTTCATAAATTTAAAGCCATCTATACATAATTAAGTTATTTCCTGCATTATCTATAGACCAACCAACAAAACACAGTTGAAACATTATATCCTATGACCCCTCATAATTTTTACAAAAATAATTTCCTTACCACAACAAGACTCCAAGCAATGTTAAGTAAGCTAGTGCCAAAGAAAACTCATCATCTGATCCATTTCCCTCAACCATGAACTAACTTACCATCAAAATACTGCCCAATAAAATAAAAAGTCAACAACTAAATCAGGCAAAAACTGAACGCAAAATGCAATAAAAATCCAATAAATACAAGCAAATCAACAGACAATAAATTTGCCAAAAATCAAGGAGTAAATTCATTCACATAATGCACACCACACAAAGGCATTCCCAACTTCCCTTGTCGACAGACATTGACAATCTACCTGCTCAACATCCCATAAAAGGCCGAGATCTTCATAAAAGTAGATGATGTACCAGTTATCTACATAAGGAGAAAACATGCCAAAGTTAAAATGCAATGATCCCGAGACTTAAAAAGGGAAAATTAACTGGCTTAAACTTTCAAATCAATGCTAACAAAACTACAGTAGAGTCACTCAAATACAACTACTGTATCTATCAAATAACATCCAACTTTAGAAATCCCTCAAAGAATGGATAAAAAACTGTGCCAATTCTGGAGTGACAATAAGCTAACTCTAACACCAAATAAAAAAATAAAAATTTAAAGAAACAAATAACATGCTGATTTGCTACCCTTCATGGCAACACAGTATGTACTTCAACACGGAATCTATTTGTCATCTACTTACAAGGATACTGTAAGTACAAACAACAAGGTTTCCAATATAAAAGTTCATATCTTAAGAAATCTAACCATAAGACACAAAGGTTCCAAGCAAACATTGTGAAAATGGCATTAATAATGACCACTCTAGCACTAAGCTGTGTCTCTTATGGAGAGCAATTCTCCATGGCAGTTAACTATTCCAGTCTCGAAATTCAAGAGGACATTAGTCCCACAAATGTGAAGAGCATAAAAAATTATCATTGAGATCAACTGATCAAAACATTCCTGCAGCAACTGTAGCTTTTTTTTTATCTTTTTTCTGCAAAGCTAGTTGGAGATTGTGAGACAATGTCTCCAACCTGCATACGGCATTTGCAATAATTGCTAGAGCAATACAGTACTGTATAAGGCTCATTTCACAACATCTAGCAAACTAGAGAAAAACAATCCACACAGATTCAAAAAGAAATTTTATAATACTCACAACAACCAAACCTAAACACAAGAGACAGAAAATAACAAGTAAACAAGTCCAGGTCTCTGCACACAATAACACATTAAAAAAATTAACCCCAAAGTGATTTCCCAACTACACTGTGGACTAGACTGTGTCTAATATGCATGGAGACGAACCTCATACCCCAACCTAACAGACAGTAGTCATATATTTACTTTTAAGGATGAACAAAATCTTTCCAATTCATCATACACTCCAGATCTATTGGGAAGTTATCTGAGCAAGTGTGATGTAAACTAGTTCCTAATGCTTTTGTCTCTCCCATAAAGATATTCAGGAACAACCTGATCAACAAGAGTTTTTCAAAAGAATAATAAAATTGCACAGTCAAAAAATGGTCTTGGACCACTGAAAGATTTAAGACAACTCAAGCCACTTGTTATTTCATCAACTGTAATTTAGCAAGTCAACTTTACTCACAATTAGGTAAGTAGAAAAATAAATATGTGATCTGGTTAAGTTACATATGAAACTCACAATTTTCCTCAAGTCACACATGTCCAAGGTACCATTGATTCTGAGACATTTCAAATGCATCTGAGAATTTGGGTTCAGCCAAATAATGCATTCTTTACCAGTAAACTAACACTTCATCAGTACGGTCTTAAGCTATAATCATCTTAAGATTAGGTTTCTTAGCTGGTTTGCCTACTTATTCCATTTAAGATTAACCAATTGCAAGTTGTCCAGGCAACAAATTTCTTCTAGTGACAAATAACACAGAGCTGCCATATAATAATCATCTCCATTAACAGAAGAATACACAACACCATACCTGGTATGGGACTAGTTCAAGTATCATTTATGACATGTATACAATATCTGGTAGCAGGACAGCAAGGAAGGTCCACTGGCATGGCAAGCAATTCAGTATCCTAAGGCCAGCCCCTTGATGTATATCTTTGTTCTTTCCAGTTACAGTACATAACAATTACAGTATCAAATCTGGAAGAGAACTTAAGCTGAAGGTTCAAAACAACAACAATTATAAAGGTTACAATATGAATTTTCTTATGACATAAGCCTAGAACCATGTTTAACCCACAATAATAATAAATTCTCAAATTATTTATCATGTTTCACAATCAAAACATATCTCTCTGGCCTTTTAAAATGTTATCAAACTAATATAACTAATACTATACTTTCAAAGTTAATTTATTTTACAAACCATTATGCTACTTCAGCTAAATAATATCACCCTGTCAACCTGCTTAACCCATCTTAATTGTTTGAAGATTTCTACCTCATAAGTTGAATATTGGGTAAAGCATCTGTTTTACTTCCTAGACTTTTCATATACTGAAACAAAATGCTTTCCATCAAAAACTTTTTGTCTCTAACTGTACCTTGCAGAATAAAGAGCAAACAACACCAAAAATATAAATTATATCTAGCAATTCACTCACTTTACACATTTCACACTGCCTGAAAGTACTATAACTTCATAATGATCCAATTAAAAAAATGATAATTCTAATTCCTTGTTTTCTCTGTGGATATGCAAAAAGAGTCAAGTAACACATTATACAAAAGCACAAAGGTTAACTTAAGAGGCAAATTTCTACACCCAACATCATTATTGTTACCGTACATTTCATTATCACTAAACTTATGTCAATATAAATACAGCAGCAACAAAACATGGCTATCCAGAATAGTTTCTTCTTAAATGACAGGACAAAACTACAGGACCAGAAGTTTGAAGTTTAAGAAGTTAGACAATTAACTGGGAAAATAACAAACAGAAAAGGGGAAATGTAGACAGAAATGAAGGGCCCTACAATAAAACTCACTGTACTGATCAAAACTAAGATGATAAGGCACATACTGGTGGCACAAATTCTTACTTGCAGCTGGAGATGGAAAGGGGTCACAAACATGTCCAAACTTATGTGAAAGAATCACAACTAGTTTCTTTGCAATGAAGAAGTTCTCTTTTATAATAACCTAATTACAGAGCATGTACCTGTATAATAACTTGACATACATATATATATAAAACAATTTAAAAGTTGTGCCATACGACAGAAGTGGCCAAACTGATTGACTCTAAGAGGATTTTACAAATAAATATGTCTATACAGTCAATTACATTCAAATAGTTTATAAGCAATCTCAGCTAAACGACTATAATAAACTATCCTACATCAAAATTAACAAGGAAATTCTTACTGAATTTTAACATAACATGAAGAGTTCAGGAACAAAACTGAAAATACTGCAAATTTTTAACATTAATCTGTAAACCAACTGATCTGCAGGAGCCTGAATCCCTTTCTCTTAATATAGAGCTAAGCAAGCATGATAGGAACAAAATAAAACAAAAACACTCTAGGATAAGAAATGTTTAAAAGTCGTTGTCAAAAAACGTAATGCGGCCTGCCATGAAACCACTAATATTTCTCATGGATACTAAGCTTATAATCTTTACTGACAATTCAACAGGGGTTTTGGCAGACAAAGTGAATCTGAGTTTTTGGATTTAAACTAGTGAAACGGTAGTTAGAAAAACTTCAAACTTTGAAGATCTCATAAGTTCAGGGGAAAACTGACTTGGCAGCCTATAGTTCATTGTCTTATCTGGTATGTTGACCACAATAAAATTTTGAAATTACACTGAGTATGAAAAGATATTCATACCCATCTAGCTAGCTGTCCCAATTACCTTAATATCGACTGATTCTTCAAGTTTCTGGTATGACTTGGACTGTATTTGAACATGAAGTTTTGTATTGCTTAGAACTTGCCGAGGACGTAAATGAACCGTAAGGCCTCACAATGATTGTATTCTATGTGCATGAAGTAGCACTGTAAATTAAAAATGACAAGAGAAATGGAAGTACTGAACTAAGGAGGGATAGTCAATGTTATATCGACTGGGTCATAAAACTCTGGGAACTAGAATCACACTGGTTAACACCTGTCCATATGTACAAATTATAGTTTGAATGCTTATGAACAGTGTTTAACCATGATGAAAATTCTTGCCATCCAAGCCACTTAAATCATGAAGACTCTTCTCATCAATGAAACAAAAGCAAAGCTGGATATAAATGGGAAAATTCAGTAAGTACACAACTGCCCTTCAAGATAAGTTCTGGCCAAAAAGACCTACTGTCTTCACCTAAGACATTATTAAAACGGGACTCCTGTTACCTCAGCATAAGGCCTTCAAAGCTTCAAAAGAATGCCTAGTTTCTATTGAACATTATAAGGAAACAACTATAAATCAGGGCAACTATATTAAGTTTAATGTTTTGATGCTTTCCTTTGATGAACAACTTATGCAACACCTCTTCAATCAACAATCTATATGTATATACTAATGAAATATGTTAAGATAAATAATTTTTGAATGAAGTTTGCTACATTGTCTTGTTTACTTTGTTTATTACACTAAATATAGGTTTTAAATTGTGTGACAAAGGACATCAAGGTAAAGCACTCATATAGATAAGATTACAGACAGAAAAATCTAACTTTATTTATAATATCAATCAACTCAGAAAAATCCCAAGCCACTACACTATCAGGACACAAGGCAAATTACCCAATTATGCACTTAGTATGAACTTCTAACTGACTGTACTGAAAGCTGACTGAGCGAGTAAACGTTCTTGTTTCCTGTGACAACTCTGACTTGTCTTTCTTAGACTGTTTGTACAGAAGGCATATACAGTACACAATACATACCATACGTAAAGAAAGTACAAGTAAGAAATAAGGAATGAAGTAATTACCTAATAAATAAGCTTAAAAAAGTCACCAGCACTAAGAACTCACAACAGAAGATCAAGAGAAAGAGACAAGACCATTTGTCAAGGCTTGGATGCTGGAGGAGAAAAATTAACGAATGAAATAGTCAACCAATATAGATCTACAGCCAACATGTTCCATGAGAATACATCAGTCAGTCCACAAGCCAAATAAAGTTTTACAAGTGTGCCTTTTAAACAGTAAACCAAAAACTAACATGCATTCAGCCTTACACGCATACACATTCGTACATAAACAGCTCAAACATGTCAATCTCAAAACTAGAACAATAAAAAGCTTTAACAATACAGTACTCTGTTTCTTGCTTTGGTGTAATTTAGCCTTCATGGACGAATTACTGGGAAATCAGTAAATGGGCCTGTAATCTGAAACAAAAAAAATAGCTGTTCTTAGTACTTCAGTGCTATTGCACACATATGAAAATAACTGTGTTTGATAAAATATTTTAATTACTTAAAACTTTACCAAAGTAGTTGTTTACAACCATATACTGTACTCAGAAAATATATGCAGCAGTTTCATGATAGCCTTTCATAATAATCTACTGACCAAGCTAGATGAATATTAGAAACATCACTCTTCTATACTTTTTGATACAGCTGTTCATATAAATTATCTAAAATAATATATCAAATTTTAAATAATGGAGTACGAACAGTTCTTCTATCTAACCTAAAGTAATATATAAAAGAAAAGTGTGTAAACTAAAATTTAAATACGCATGTACAACAACCAAGAACAATTAATTTTTCAAATTACGAACTAGACCAAACCAGTTATAAATATTTGAAATTCAAGAAACTGAATGCAATAGTAGGTACACTATATTACTATACATATGGCATAAAAGTAAATATATAGTTGGGGGATTAATTTTATAAAACAATATGTAGTAAAAATAAAGAAAAAACTGATGATTTTACACATTTCAAAATAACACAAGCCCAACAAGAAACTATAAATCTCCCTCTTTTCAAAGCTGGGTCACTGAAGCTGGACTATTTGGACTATACAGCACCATAAATGGCTGCCAGGGTGTCTCAGTCAAAAACTGCATATCTCTCAGTTAGTGATACTATCACCTACAGGTAATATGGAATCAGTGTCACGAAAACCACATTGAAATACATTTATCAAATCCTTATTTCACAATATACAAGCCAAAACTCATTTAATGCAGTCAGTGCTAATGATAGTTTCTGATAAAAGCAGGATCACATCCAATTTCAATTAAATCACTGTCTACAGCTACATAGCTAGCACTATTACAACCTCACACAGAAAATGAACACCTTAACAATATCTTCTTCTTCTTCTCACTGGAAAGTCAATTTAAAGCATTATGAAAAAAGAACTGGATGGAAAATTTGTCTGTATACAATAAAACAAAATAAAAGTTGTAAAATTTTTCCATATACAGTAATGTATATGATACTTATATATGACAAATAGTGCATCAAAGTCTGAAAGAATTAACTTACTACTAGTGATGAAAGCAGCATCCTGCTAACCATGGAACTGACTAATTTTCTCTCTTTTATATTTGTACTTCAATTAGTTGTTATTTTTATTACTGTTATAAAATATGCAAATGATATGTAGGAAATTACTCCAATACTACTAAGTTATGTAGCCTTTTTTGGTATTCATTTCTTTGTGATACCTCTCAAAGCATGGAGTAAAGCAGCACCTTTTTTGTTATTCAGTACAAAAATCTTTTTTACAAACTTTGAATGCTTTTAGTGAAAAATTTCATCTGGAAAAGCCTCACAAAATAAATAGACTTGGCATTCTGTAGAAAATGAGAATTTATTATCTCCAACAAAAGTTTCAGAGCACCGACTTTTTATTTACTAAATCTTCAATGGACTTCCATTTGGAAATTTTATCACATTTTCTTTATTTACTCACACCACCTCTCGTGCTTGACAAATCTGCTTTCTCCTCTATCTTTTCTTGTGATTCATGATCATCGCTGATAAAACTTGTAGTTACATAATTACCTACGGTAGATTGGTCCACACTGAAGTTACATATTTATCTACAGTGGATTTGTCCAGATCTAAGATTTAATAAGCATCACCTTAGTCACTGCTGTCACTATCAGTGGATGGAACTTTACTGAAAGAGTCTGAAGCATCAACTTTTCTAGGTGTAACTTTTGACTCACATCTAACTTTTGAGAAACATCTAATGAAAGTTTCTGCAAATGCCACAAGAAAGTTAGGTATTGTTCGTAAATATATGAGTGATAAAATCAATGCAACCTGTTTTAGGTCATTTGTGCTTCCTTTACTAGAATAGTTCTCCAGTGTGGATGCCTGCTTCTGCCAGAGGTTTATCTCTTTTAGACAGAGTAGTTCATGGTGGTAGGTTTCTGTTTCCTAATATGATATTTTTATAATAAAATAAAGTTTGTTCATACTTACCTGGCAGATATATATATAGCTGTATTCTCCGAAGGTCCGACAGAATTTCAAATTTCGCGGCACACGCAGTGGCCGATCAGGTGGTTAGTACACATTCCCGCCGCTGGGGCGCGGGCATCAGGAACCATTCCCATTTTCTATTCAGATTTTCTAACGCCACTGTCTCCTGAGGGGAGGAGGGAGGGCAATATGAATATATATATCTGCCAGGTAAGTATGAACAAACTTTATTTTATTATAAAAATATCATTTTGTTCATGAGACTTACCTGCCAGATATATATATAGCTGAATACCACCTTTGGAGGGGGGTAGAGACAGCTAAGAATAATGGAAAACAATTTTAGAGGTAAAATATTTTGGTTCCTTACCTGATAGCATAGCTGACTGAGTGGTTACTGTCACCCTAGCCTGCTTCTGCTTTACCAAGACCCCAGCAAGGTAGTGACCTATAAAGCTGGCGACTGCTAGATGATCTGTCAACGGGGGCGTGACCACAATGTGACTAGACCATAGATCATAATACCAGGACAAACGAGTATACCAACCACCTAACCAGCACTTAAGACTTTATGAAAAGATTGGGAAGACTGACTCCATCAATCGACCCAACAACCATAAAAAACACAACAAAACACAATTAAAAACCCCTCCTAAACAGGATTAAAGGATAGGAGCAGAGCTACCCCCTGACCCCAAGGTTGTAGCAGCAGCAACGTATGGTCCCAGAGAAAAGCAATTTTCGTATGCTACCTTGACATCTCTTAAGTAGTGTGAGGCAAACACCGATTCACTTCTCCAAAAGGTGGCACTGATAATATCACTGAGCGCCATATTTCTCTGGAACGCCATGGAGGTAGCGACTGCCCTAACTTCATGGGCGTTGACTCTCAACAACTTAAAGTTGGAGTCGTCGCAACAAGAATGTGCCTCCTTAATGACATTCCTAATGAAGAATGCTAGCGCGTTCTTCGACATGGGATTAACAGGATGTTTCACCGAACACCATAAATTGTCCGAGGGACCTCGCAGGTCCTGAGTCCTTCTAAGGTAATACCTTAGAGCTCTAACAGGACAAAGAACTCTCTCAGGATTCTGTCCAGCAAGGTCAGTCAAACCTTTAATTTCAAAAGATCTAGGCCAAGGATTAGAAGGCCTTTCATTCTTAGCCAAGAATGTAGGGGACAACGAGCAGACAGCATTGTGTCCCTTGAAGCCCACATGACGGCTGAAAGCCTGAACTTCGCTCACTCTCTTCGCCGTCGCCAGAGCAATGAGGAAGACCGTCTTTCTAGTAACATCCCTTAGAGATGCTGAATGAAGAGGCTCAAAAGGACTGGACATTAAAAACTTGAGGACAACATCCAAATTCCAAGTAGGGGGAATAGGCCGGGGAACCTTGGACGTTTCGAAAGATCTCAAGAGATCGTGAAGGTCCTTATTATTAGACAAATCCAGTCCTCTGTGTCGGAAAACAGAGGAAAGCATGCTCCGATATCCTTTGATAGTTGGAACTGCCAACTTGAACTTTTCTCTCAAAAAGAGAAGGAAATCAGCTATTTGGCTCAAAGAGGTCGAGGAAGAGGAAACTTCCTTCTTTCTGCACCAACCTCTGAAGGTTGCCCACTTCGCTTGATACACTTTGATAGAGGAAGCTCTTCTGGCTCTAGCGATGGCCCGTGCCACTCGGCCAGAAAACCCCCTCGCTCTGACCAATTTCTCGATAGTCTGAATGCAGTCAGGTTCAGAGCGGGGAGGTTTTGATGGTATCTCTCGAAGTGGGGTTGTTTGAGCAGATCTGCTCTCATAGGTAGTGACCTGGGAACGTCCACTAACCAGAAGAGAATCTCCGAGAACCATTGGTTCGAAGGCCAAAACGGGGCGATGAGCGTCATCCTTGTTCCTTGAGAGGCCGAGAACTTGCGAAGCACTTCTCCCAGAATTTTGAACGGAGGAAAGGCATAAACGTCCAGACCCGTCCAATCCCAGAGAAGAGCATCTATCGCCACTGCGCCTGGGTCTAGAACAGGGGAGCAGTAGATGGGAAGCCTCGCCGTTCTTGAGGTCGCGAAGAGATCCACGAGAGGGCGACCCCAAAGATTCCAAAGGTCTCGGCAAACCTCCTGATGAAGAGTCCACTCCGTCGGAAGAAGTTGGTGGCGCCGACTGAGCAGGTCCGCTCGAACATTCTGTACCCCTGCAACAAATCTTGTGAGGATTGTAATGTTGCGAGCTTGAGCCCAGAGGAGAATTTCTCTCGCAAGGCCGAACAGGGAACGAGAGTGTGTTCCGCCCTGTTTTTTGAGGTACGCCAATGCCGTAGTGTTGTCCGAGTTCACTTGAACAACGTGACTGGCAACTTGAGACTCGAAGAATTGGAGGGCTAGGAAGATTGCCGCCAACTCTTTGATGTTGATGTGCCAGGAAATCTGTTGCCCTTTCCAGGTTCCTGACACTTCCTTTTCCCCCCAGTGTTGCTCCCCAACCCGCCAATGATGCGTCGGAAAACAACACTAGGTCGGGGCTCAGAAGCTTGAGAGAGATCCCTTTTCCCAACTTCACAGGATCGAGCCACCACTTGAGGGAGTCTTTTATGGAAGGAAGGATCCTTAATTCTTCTTCCAAGTCTTCCTTGTTCTTCCAGTTCTCCAGCAGAAAGAACTGAAGAGGTCTGAGATGTAGCCTTCCTAGAGAAACAAACTTCTCCAGCGAGGAAATGGTCCCCAGCAGACTCATCCATTCCCTCACCGAGCATGTTTCCTTCTCCAAGAAGACCGCTACTTTTTCGCAACAATGAACTTGCCTTTCTAGCGACGGAGACGCTAGAAAAGCCGCTGAATTCATCTGAATCCCCAGATAAACGATGGACTGGGAGGGGATCAGTTGCGATTTTTCTACATTGATCAGAAGTCCCAGGGACTTCACGAGATCCAGAGTAAAATGAAGGTCCTCCAGACACCTTCGTGCCGAAGAAGCACGGATCAACCAATCGTCCAGGTAGAGAGAGATCCTGACTCCCGAGAGGTGCAACCACATCGCTATATTCTTCATGAGAAGAGTAAACACCCTCGGGGCTGTGCTGAGTCCAAAGCAGAGAGCCCTGAATTGGTAAGTCTTGCCCCCCAAGACAAAGCGGAGATACTTCATCGAGCGCGGATGAATCGGGACGTGGAAGTAAGCATCTTGAAGGTCTAAAGACACCATCCAATCCCCAGGACGAAGAGCTCCTAAAATTGACTGAGACGTTTCCATCTTGAACTTGTCCTTCTGGACAAAGTCGTTCAGCCTGCTGACGTCCAAGACAGGTCTCCAACCTTCTGGATGTTTCGGAACCAGAAACAGTCTGTTGTAAAATCCCGGGGATTTTGTGTCTAAGACTGGCTCCACTGCTCTCTTCTCGAGCATTTGTTCGAGAAGGTCGAACAGTATCTTCTGCTTGGCAGGGTGGTACTTGGGAGATAAATCTCTGGGGGTCGAAGACAAAGGCGGAAGAGTCAGGAAAGGAATTAGGTAGCCTCTCTCTACTACTTGGAGGGACCAAGAGTCTGCCCCTCTCTCTCTCCAGGCTTGAGCAAAATGAAGAAGCCTGGCTCCTACTGGCATCTGGAGGAGAAACGAGTCACTTGCCGCCCCTCTTGGGGACGACCTTGCCTCTAGGGAAACCTCTGCCTCGAGGTGCGGGTTTGGAAAAACTTCCCGTGGAAGACCCTCCACGAAAGGGCTGCTTCTTTTTAGCTTGCTGAGGCAAAGAAGACGACGAAGAAGGCGCTGAGGGACGCTTAGAGGACCTGGAAAGGAGGTCTTGAGTGGCCTTCTCCTGAAGGCTGGAAGCGATATCCTTAACCAAGGTCTGGGGGAAGAGATGGCTAGAGAAAGGCGCGAATTGAAGCTCTCCCTTCTGAGATGGAGAAACAGACTTCGCCAAAAAGGAGCAGAACAATGCTCTCTTCTTTAAAAGAGCTGACGAAAACTGCGAAGTCAGATCTTCAGAGCCATCTCTGACGGCCTTGTCCATGCACCGCAGTACGCTGGACAGCTCCCCCAGACTAATTGAACTAGGGCTATTAGCCTTAGTGTGCAGAACGCCCAGACACCAGTCCAAAAAGTTAAAGACTTCCACCGTCTTGAAAAGTCCTTTGAGGTGGTGGTCCATTTCAGTGAGAGTCCAGGAAACCTTAGAAGAGGACAAGTGGGATCTCCTAGAGGCGTCCACAAGACTAGCAAAGTCCCCTTTAGAAGTAGAGGGAACTGTCAAACCCATATCTTCCCCTGTGTCGTACCAAATTCCGGATTTACCCGACAAACGAGAAGGAGGCAAAGCAAAAGAAGTCTTCCCTTGGTTCTTTCTAGTCGACATCCAGTCTTGAACTTTCTTAAAAGCTCTCTTGGTAGAGAAGGATTTCTTCATTTTAAGAAAGCCAGGAGATTTCCTCGCCTGAGACGAAGCCAACTGCGACGGGGGGGAGCGAGGAGCTGAAGCTTGAAAGGTTTCAGGAAATAAATCCTTAAACAGACAAGTCAGAGTCTGATAATCGGAAGAAGCAGAAGGAACGTGTTTCTCTTCGTCCGAGGGTTCTGACGGAAGGGGTTCTTCTTCCTCAACTGGAGGGTCAGGAGAGCAAGGAGGAAGGAGTCCGGAATCGCCGATACGCCAACGGGACCTAACGCGCTTGGAAGTAGTGGCTACATCCTGAAGAGCCTGAACAGAAGAAACGGGAAGTTGATCATCAAGAAAAACTGCAGGCGTGGAAGCAACATTCGCAGGGTGAGAAGAGAGAACACGAGGAGAGCGAGGAGCGTCCTGGCGGGAAGCGCGCGCAGCTCCGTGATCTGACACGGAAGGAGCTTCACGATGGAGAGCGCGAGAAGCGTCCTGGGTGGAAGCGCGCCGAGACTCAAGGTGAGGCGCGCGAGAAGCGTGAGGAGCGCGCGAAGCGCTAGAAACTCGAACCTGGCGCGCATCGGGAGAGACGTCAAAATCTTCAAAGAGAGAAGGAAGCTCCTTAAAACCTTCCTCAGGCGCAAGACGAGAAGCTTCAGGAGAAGCAGCAGACGAAGACGACGAAGCGGGAGAGTGGGAAGGCCTAGACTTCTTCACAGGCAGATGCAAATCTTTACGACGCGGCCTGGCCTTTCTACGATCCATAAGAGAATCCAGCTGCTGTTGCATGCCTAACAAAATCTGGCAAGTAGGGGACACAGCTCTCTTAGAAGACGGGCTGAATTTGCGAGAAGGCGAGCGGTGAGAAGTCTTCTTCTTTCCCAATGGGGAAAGCGCTCCCGTCTTAGCGCGAGCAGCGTCAACCTCCGTAGAACGAAACTTCTTCCGTTGAGGGACTTCCTCGAAACTTTCAGGGGACGAGCGTAGAACGTCTAGAGGAAGAGGACGTGAAGCGTCCTCTCCTCTCAGGCTTCTCTTTAGGGGTCGAGAGTCCAACCGAGCGCTCCAACCCCGACAAGGGGAGGACGTGTCGGAGGACGAGAAGCATTCCTTATGGATGCGTGCCCGAGCACGATCCCTGGCAGCCTGGGTGGAGTCAACAGGACCTGCCGAAGGGACGTCAGATCGGAGGGGAGTCCCCGTAACCTTCATGCGGCTTTCGACATGCCCTCTCCCCGGGTCTTGGGAGTTCGGCAGAGGTCCAGGCCTAGAAGCATTATAGGGTCGATCTGACGCCCCCTCCACAACACTAGGGGGATTAACACACACTACACTTTGCGCTTGCAGGGCATTCACTTTATTTTCAAGAGCGCGAATAGACTCAAGAACGAGAGTCAGAGCATTACTTTCTGCAACAACCTCAGGGCCCGAAGGCAACACTAAAGGGTTAGGACTACAAGCTACAGGGTTACTAACGTGAGAAATCCCTGACCGACCGTCCACAGAAACACTCCTGGAGGAAGACCTCCTCACCCTATCACGCTCCAATTTACGCATATAGGATTCGTACTTCTTCCATTCTCCCTCAGATAATCCCTCACATTCATTGCAACGATTGTCCACAGAACATTCCATACCCCTACATTTCATACATAAAGTGTGAGGGTCTACCGAAGCCTTCGATAGCCTCACCTTACAACCACCCAAGCTACAAACACGATAGCTAGAGGAAGACATTATATAAAGAAAAGTCAAAGGCAAAATTCAAAAACGGTCCAGAAAAGCGTATGCCAAGCCACAGATCCAAGTCGATACCAAAAACAACCAAAATACTCAAGTGACAAAATATTGAAATCCAAAAAGCGGAGGAACTGACAACAGGTGTTGACAGTCCGGCGACAGAGAAAATCTGAATAGAAAATGGGAATGGTTCCTGGTGCCCGCGCCCCAGCGGCGGGAATGTGTACTAACCACCTGATCGGCCACTGCGTGTGCCGCGAAATTTGAAATTCTGTCGGACCTTCGGAGAATACAGCTATATATATATCTGGCAGGTAAGTCTCATGAACAAAAGTAGGAATTATGACTTAGACCATCAGCGGATGGTCTCTTGTTTGTCACTTTTTCATAAGCTGCATTTCAACAGATCTTTTTTAATAAGTGGGCTCTCTTCCTTTTGTATTTCCCTTTACCTCCTCTTATACTTCCTAATGAACACCATATTCTCTGGAAGCTTGCATTTCAAGTCAATGTCCCCTGTGGGCTTGTTCCATAAGAATAGGTTTCATCTTCTGAATTAATAATAATAATATCTGACCGTCCAGGCATCTACTATCATTGTCATTTTCGAATAAAAGCCTCTGTACTACTTCTTCATCAAGACAAACCTGCTCCCTTTTCCTGTGATTATCCTGTAAACTGGAAATCAAATCTTGCCACTTGTTGCTAGAATATAGACAAAAGCTCCTTACAATTACAAAGGAAATGCATTATCTCTTAAGAGCTGCCTAACTAGAACCATAAGAAAAATTAAGTATACCTTAGTTTTACCAGACTACTGAGCTGATTAACAGCTCTCCTAGGGCTGGCCTCAAGGATTAGACTTATTTAACGTGGCTAAGAACCAATTGGTTACTTAGCAATGGGACCTACAGCTTATTGTGGAATCCGAACCACATTATAGCGAGAAATTAATTTCTATCACCAGAAATAAATTCCCCTAACTCTTCATTAGCCAGCTGGAGAGTCGAACTCGGGCCTAGCGAGTGCAAGGCCACAACTCTACCGACTCGCCCAAGGAAGAGCTAGAACCATAAGAAGATGACTGAGGAGATCAGTCCCAAGTCATGGACGAAAGCTTTAGATGACTAAGGAGATTAGCCCCGTGCAGCAAATGGTTAAGCATGTATTTAATAAATTGTAGTATATACAGTGAATGAATGGAATGCATAACATTCCTTCAACTCAAAACAAGGTACTTGTTGCATCAAATGTCATTTGGATTTTGATATATAACTGACTTGACTTTTCCTGTATAAAACAAAAGCTGGATTTCTACCAAGATAAAATGTTTGAACAGAAAGAATGCGCATCGTAACACAAATCTTTTGCCAAAGAATTTATTCTTTAAACACAAAGCTGCTGGAAAAATCCTAGAATGTTCAGCATCAGCAAACCTCAACATTACAGAGTATGACGTGAGACCCACAACAATGAGAAGAGTTGTGGGGAAAAGCTTGAAAGGAAGGTCAATTACAGCACAAGAAGTCTGATAAGAGGTTTAAGGAGACAAAATGCGAAGCAAGGCAAGTAAGGAGAGGTCAAAGGAAAGGACTAGAAGTACAGTAATCATGCCTCTAACAGCCTTAAGCTGATTCTTCATAAAACACCTTAATTTATTCTTTAAACGCAAAGCTGCTGGAAAAATCCTAGAATGTTCAGCATCAGCAAACCTCAACATTACAGAGTATGACGTGAGACCCACAAGGATGAGAAGAGTTGTGGGGAAAAGCTTGAAAGGAAGGTCAATTACAGCACAAGAAGTCTGATAAGAGGTTTAAGGAGACAAAATGCGAAGCAAGGCAAGTAAGGAGAGGTCAAAGGAAAGGACTAGAAGTACAGTAATCATGCCTCTAACAGCCTTAAGCTGATTCTTCATAAAACACCTTAATTTCAAGTTCAGACAAGCTGGAGGGAAAAGACATGAAGTTTTCAGGAAGAACCACAATACTACAGAGAAGAGAGGACATTGTGGATGACCCTCTTAGCCTTTTCCTTTTAGATAGGTCTTGGAAAGCATATCTTCTCTTAAAAGCTATCTCCTGTAATTCTGGTAGACTGACAAACAGCACTTTATAACTATTGCAATGATTCCTCCTACCCAATAAACAGATGCTGATAGAATCCATCTCAATGAAGGACAAAGTGTTTACTGTGTCATCTTGCAAGGTCTACACACTTCCTGTTCAAGGAACATATGTATACATACTTCCTGTTCAAGGATCATATGTAAGTGAAAAAGAATGAGAAAAAAGAATTACTCAGGTGAGAGCTGGCTACCCAACTGAATTCTTGAACCATTAAAAGCCTGGCTATGAAAAAAAATAAAGCCACAAATAATCCAAGAATAATGCAGATGTGTTTGGAAAGAAGCAGAACACATGCAAAGTGTAAAATCTTTGACAAAAATTCATTAAATGAGCTAACAAAAAGGCACATGATCATAACTGACTGAGGTCCTATAATAAATAGGGTTGAGGGTATGGGTTGACATTTGGATAATGTGAGATTTGAGATTCAGAGATACTTGGAAAGGATACCTCACTTGAGAAGGACTTCTCTCCAGTCAGTGGACTAAGACTGTCAGGGCATATGTTTGTTAGCTGCCCATCCACAGTGAAGCAGTGGGCTCTGTAGTCTACATTTTTGTAGCTGATGGTAAATATCCATTCCATATCATTGAAGCCAATCCCGATTGGTGGAAGCTCACACTGTTCACTATACCCACCAGGTTTCAATTCAAACAGACAAACCAATTAAAAGCAAGACTGAAACCTCACTGATATCAGCTATGGATATTTACTTCCATAAGGCAATAGTTCATACTGTCATTCCTACAAATAAAATTCTTGAATATTTGTAACTTGTATCCCTATTTCATTTCTGACAAAGCTATTAATTTTCTTTGTTACTGGTAATTAGATCATAATTCCAATACTCATTACAAATCAATTCAATATACCTGTGCTGTACTGCATAAGTTCCAAACCCATCAAATAGTGATGATATGGTTTAAATTTTAAACTTGAAAATACTTTTTTTCAAGTAATTCTGATTCATTTTCCTCAATACATTCCACTAACATAACATGTAAGTGATAAAAAAAACCATACAATTATCCATTACTGTGCCTCTTAAATCACTGACAACTCACTGTTGTTATCCAAAGCATGGTGTGTGAATTAGAGGGAAAAATAACTACAAAAATAAAAAACTTAAGGTCATCAACGTACTTGTACAAAATGCAAAGAAATGCTGTGTATAGCTTCAGTAAATCACTTGGATTTAAAGCATGTTAATTGAATGTTGTATCACTTGCAGGAATAAAGCTGTGGCCAAGAGCAATGATCAAGACTTGGATTTGGTGATCCCAAAGGCCACAGTTGATGGTGAAATGGATAATCTTAATACACTTATACCTCATTAATCAACTGTAACACACCCATAATCAGTAAAACAAACAAATTTAAGACAAAAAAAACAATATGCTGTATAACATATCGCATTAAAGACCAATTAAATTTAGTCTATAAAAATAAAATCCAAAGATCAACATAAACTTACCTGTTCAGAGTGAAAAGTACAACTGTGCAAAGGCCTCAGTAAGTCACTGGATTTAAAGCATGTAGACAAGTTCTATAATACTTGTAGGCATAAAACTTCAGCCATCAGCAGCAAGTTTTCAATTTACTGATCCTAAAGACCGCACCTGAAGGTGGAAAGAAAATTTTTATTATAACTTAGAGTACAAGGCATAGGCTATACAGTGTACTGTATATGATTGCAAAAAGCATAAGATTTACAGATCTAAGGAAGACTGGAAAATACTTTGCTTACCTTAAGACATCCATTGTTATGTAAATAATAATTTGTTTCTCGGGTCTCAGAATGTACTCAAAATGGGTAGATTTAGTTATTCTTGCATTTTCGTACTTCCAATCTTCTTGCAGGATATATTTGTTTATATCATAAATTCATCCTGCTTGCTGACAACAGACTTGCTTTATGTAACATATGGTGTATGCTTTTTGCTGATTTTAAAAAGAATGTTTTTCACTTCATAACTTCCTTCTAACTGCAACTTAAAGCCATTTTTTTTTTACCATACTCTCCAGTTGTAGGTTTTTGTTTTCTAATAACATTAGCAATGTTATTATTGAGCTCCAATGGGAAAAATTATCCAAATTTATTCCATTTTCCAAACAACTAAACCAACTGACACAAAATTCAGGTCTGCACTGTTACACATCTACCTACACTGACAACTCAGTGTTCATCTGCTTATACAGCTAAGAAACTGACAGTGAGAATGGGGTACAGTATTCAGATTTCATGTTTAGGACAAAGTATACTAACTTTACAACCTGTAAACAAGCAGACAACAGACTTTGCACATTTTATTTTCTGATCATGTTCATCTAATAACTCATCTTTTGGTTTAGAGTTCAAAATTGATTTTGATCACTCCATGAAGGGATCATGGAATTCCCAAGTTGGTAAAAGGTCCAAATACATATTAAAACTTGCAGTTCATTCTACTGACAAAGGTATCCACTAAAGTTGTTAAACCTGAGAAAGATATTATTGATGACTGGCTCAGCCATTACATTTCTTAAGCATTTTTTCGTTTTCTCATAACCATATACATGTTTAAGCAATAGCGATGAATAGATATATTGGCTGTCCTGCTAGAACTCTTGCCTCTTTTCCTTCTTTTGCTTCATCTTTATGGTCTACCATGCTGTCCAGTAAGAAAATACTCTTCATGTTATAAAAATCAAACTAATAAGGTATATATACATTATCACAGGATAGCTCATCAACCTGGGACAAAGTTTCATGAACAGACCTCCTTAAACTAGAGACATCTTCGCTGGCAAGCAACCTCAAAGGACACTGATCATATTTATCAGACCTATAAAGATCACCCAATCAGCAGGTCCTTACAAATACTGTGTTAATAACACATATAAATCACACAGGGTGCAAGGCTATTTTCAGTGGTCTTGTATTAAAATTGTGTGAACCAGGCTCCAGCTTTGACTTCCACTGATGTGCTACCTTTAACAGATTAACTCCTGCCTGATAGGTGACTTCATTCCTGTTCTTATTTAGAGGCCTGAAAGTAAAAGAGAGAGAAAAATTATGAATATGTGTACTTCCTACCCTTACTCTGTGATTAACAATGCTCCTAACGTCAAGCACAAGTTAATTATAATAACTGAAATCAATAGCTACTCATCCCACACAAAGCTTCTAGAGCAAAATACTAACACATTCCAGTACGAATGTACTCAATATTTTTGCTTCCAAAACAAAATTAAATAAGAATATCTTAACCATAGAGCATTCAAATTGCAAATATGTTCAATTTACCATTTGTCAAATAATGCCATGTCACCCATGAAAGCTGTGGAAAAATCTAAAAAGCATAAAACCCAACAACATATGGCAAGAATCAATGGAAATAAAAGATAAAACTAGCAACAGTAAACACATCATCTCAAAAACTACAAGAATAAAAGTATACAAATTTGCATCACAAAACACAATTATGCCTTACTAACACAGCAGTATAGAAATAATAATGAATACATTAACTTTCAAACATTTCAACTCCTCATTAATCCAAGCATGTTACCATTATCAAATCCATTACACCAGGCTAAAAGTGGTAAATAAAAAAAAAAAAAAAAAAGCTGATGATATGTAGCACTGTAGTTTACAAAAATGGGTGAGACCTCCCTTGGTAAGAGTGAAGGGGCACGGAGCAGGGAACTCTTAGTAAGAGTAATAGTACTCAAAAAATTTTTATTAACTCCTGCTCTAAGTACCTATTAGGTTGTCACTGCCATTGTCATCTGACTGGACATCAATGCAAAGTTGCCATCTGGTAAATGATCTTTGTAAGAATACTCAGTGATCAATTTTAAGAAAGTATTTCAAAGTCACTAGATCCCCACTTCTAAGACTTCACAGAATTTGCATCTGGTAAATTTGTGGCATCACTGCCAACTGCACATCTTCTTGGTAAATTCTTGGTTAGTCTTCACTTTAATTGCCAAGTAACAATTCATTGTGCAAAATAATAATACAAATACTAAACATTACAAAATGTGACAAGGACATTGAGTATACACATGACACTCATGCAATATGTGATACAGACACCTACATTAATTAAATTCTGACCCTTTTGATTCAAGATGACACTTCTCAACTTATTGGCCTATATATTTATTCAAGGGACTGCAAGCACTAATTCCTCCCTAAATCCTACATAAACTATACTGTTATAACTCCAGTGTACATGTTTATGGTTATCAGTAATTTGGTTCAGTAAATTTTTACTTTAGACTTGTTATCACATTTGGGACTTGGATATATACCATTTTCCAATGTTTTAATATGTGCTTTGACCATTTCTGACGTTTGCTTTGTTAAAATACGACAGTTTTTTGAGTTAGTGAACCCCATCCTTATATCCTACAGTTTGGGTACTGCAGTGGGAAAGCAGGGTTTTTGGGTAGGGAAAAATGCAAAATGAGTGAAATACAAGAGTGGATTTAACCTAACCTAAGAAGCTGGCTTCTTACTCAGCTGGGGGGGGGGGGGGGATGGGGGGGGGGAATGGGGGAGGAATCTTTACCTAGCCCTAGACCCCCTACCCAACCTAACCTAGGGGACTGCACCCTTATCTAGCCCTGGGCCCCACACCTTATCTGACCTATGAGGTTGGATCCTTACCTAACCAGGGGATTTTTGGCCCCTCTGGATCCCACAACTTACCTACCTTGGATGCAAATCCTTACCTAGGACTAGACACCCTACTAACCTAATCAGAGGAACAGCAAATGGATTATAAGGTTGCAGGCTAATCAAACCTAACCTAAGGCACCAGGTCCTTACTCTAGTGGATGATCTTAGTTTGAAAAGATTCCATAAACTTACCATAATCTGAATCACAGTTATCAGTGGGATTAACTATTATTATTATTATTATTATTATTATTATTATTATTATTATTATTATTATTATTATTATTCAGTAGTTGAATCCAATTCATATGGAACAAGCCCACAGGGGCCATTGGCTTGAAATTGAAGCTTCAAGAGAATATGGTGTTCATTAGGAAGAAAATCCACTTTTCCCATTGTAATTCCCAAAATTGTAGGATATAAGGGTGGGGTTCATCATCCCTAAAAGTACTCATTTGCTAATGAAACAAAAGTCAGAAACGTTCACAGAGGCATTCCTAGACATTTTGGGGTCTGGGGGACACAGTGCCATTTGGGGCCCCTCTTATGGGGTGGGAGGTGACCAAAGTGAGCCAAAGCAGCTGGGGGTTGGGGGGAGGCCGCTGTAAGCCCCCTAGGGTAAATTTTTAGAATATGAGCAACTGTAGGATCATTAAAGGCACTTGTAAATGCAAATTTCAGAAATTTTATTTCTTAAATTTCACATTTTGGGGACACCTCACTTTGGGGCCCAGGGGCAATTTCAAACAGCACCCCACCCCCCCGAACGCCATTGAACATTCAAAACACCCCATAACAAAGGAAAATATGAAAACTGTTTAAAGTATAATAATACCAAAATAATAAAGTAAAATTATTTCACTATACTGAAAGGTATTGACTAGGAATTGGTGTTGCAATACCTTACAAACTTCCTGCATGTAACTCACAATGAACATTAAAGTACTAAAATTCCAGTAGTAGTTGTTGCATGCACAATTAAGTTTCTGCTAGCCCTAGGCTATGCAGTAAATTTTAGCATATTTTATTTATCAGCAGAGCGCAGTAATAATTGGGTGCAAGTCTCATGGTTACCAGATGTGGAGCCATTAATCACCTTCAAGGATTCTAAACATTTAGGCCTTAGTATCATTATGTACATAGCCTACCTAGGATATTCACTATTACCACAGCTCACCCCTGCCTGTTGCCGACCGGAATATTTTTCACCGTTCGTTACGGCTTTGCTTTTTTCATATTGTCTTTTGTTTGTGTATGATATTTACTGTCTTTTGGTTATGTTTTTACTTTCATCCCCAAGGGGCTGGGGGTAAAACTTTATTTTAGTTGCGTGCCTGATTCCTGCCAGTCGCTGACTGGGACAGGTTACTGCCATTCCACAGCCCCCCCAACCACCCTGGCCAGGTCAGGGTACGTTGCCCTACATTAGGTTGGGTAAGTAAGATCTGCTTAGGTCAGGACCTAGCATTATAGGAAAGGTTATGTCTATTTATGTACGAGGAACCCTAGCCCGGTCGACGACTGGCAGAATCAGGCCACATAACTAAGGTAAAGTTTTACCTTGGCTAGTACAGGCCAAACATGGAGCCCATTTTGCACATAGGATAGGGTGGTAGGCTTCGGCTAGTTACCGACCCAGAGAGGCGAGTCTTCAGTTTTACCCAAAAAATGGGTAATTCTAAGTACTAGCTCTGTGCCTGTTTTTATCTTGGAAACTGGTTTTTTCTATGCTTTTAGGACTTCTGATACCGGCGGTGAGTTTGTTTGTTGTCAGCCAACTGTTATATATTTGCCCCCTAACTCTACTCAACAGTAAAGGGGGGACTGTGGGGAATTAGGGGTTTTGGGTAGGGGAGAACACAGAAATAGAGCGGACATGTTTACGTTGAGGAGACGCCCTCTGGAGGGGAAAAACAAGAGGGAGCCATTCGCCAACAGGAGGGAGGTTAAATGCATTTCGCCATGTTTAGTACTGGCATCGGGGGGATTACATATACCTTTGCCGTGTTTAGTACTGGCCCGGGGGGGGGTACCCATACGTTAACAAGTTATTGCACTTGCCAGATGGGATATGAACAGTTCCAAACAGACGTATATACCTGTGCTCTGTCTTGTGAAGATCGCGTAAGGGAACCCCTTGTTGGATGGACTTAGGGGTTAATTACAGGCTAATTACATTCGTGCGACAAAAATTGAAGATAAATCCATAATTAGCAACCAAAAAACTGTCGAGTCCAGTTAGAAGGAAGTCGCCGTAGCGGAGCTACTACTTAGATCTACCAAAAAATGTTCCACTCGGCCACAAACACGAGATACAAATATAGAGATTTGCTTCTGAATAGCTGAGGCCACAACCCACTAAAATATGCTAATCTGTACAAATCCACCAATTTTCTCCAGATGTACACCTTTACTAAGACAGCTAATCAAGAGCCCCTTAAATTCTACCCGTTGCCAGGTCATACTAGCTTAAGTTACATTTCAGCTATTTAATTAATAAAACCTAACACTGTAAGGCTTGGTAGGTTACAGGCTAGGCCAGTCTGAGCCTACATTCAATAAATGCTCTCCGACCCTATATCCAACATGTAACACACCATACTTGAAAGCTTTGATTAACTGATCGATATTCATCTCAAACTAACATTGAGTAATATGCTAATAAAACTTTTCTATATTTGCAGAACAAGACCGGGTTACCTGAACATCACCGATGGATCAACCAATGTAAGTTGTTTAACCGCGTTATTTGCATGAAAGGTGCGAGCCATACCTTACCGTTGTAACGGCTCCTCCTGAATATTGAATGTCTCGGCTTAGTCTGATTTTCCTAACTTTTTTATCGAAAATTATGTTGAGCAGCTTTGCTTTCTTTTCTTTCAGCTGTGTTCTGCGAGCAACAAATTTCCACATGCTAATTTTAAGTTGTCATCTTCTGTTTGGCTTTAGTGGCCATCTGCTCCTCAAGATTTGTAAACAGTACGCAAATGAAGAGAGAGAGAGAGAGAGAGAGAGAGAGAGAGAGAGAGAGAGAGAGAGAGAGAGAGAGAGAGAGAGAGAGAGAGAGGCAGTTGGAGGCATTAAATACCTAAATTTAATCATTAAATTTACATTACGCATTTTTTTCTAGAACGACAACATTAGAATGTTTGCTATTTGCAAATCATATGTAGGGGACAATCTCTTGGAAGGATTCAAGCTTATCAGGCAAGTGACCTGACTGTTCCCATAAAAGAGTGAGTTGAAATTATCATTACTGTAAATGAATAAATTTTTCTGTGGGAAAGGCGAAAAAGCCATAAACATGCAATCATTCTTTAACTGAAAAGAATGCCTAAATTTGAAAACCAATGATAAAGAAGGAAAGAATACGTTGTACAATAATGATAATGGAGAATGAAGAATCTTACAAAAGAATGAACCTGCAGAGACTGTTCAACTCACTATGTGAAAACTGAATCATAATAATAAATTCTCGGTGACTCGGCAACATATTAATGATTTTTGCTTTGAGGACTTCTGAACAATCATCCCATTCATCATAAATTCTCACCGTTTCCCACAGTTAAAACCGAACCCTAATTCTGAATTTTGTCCTAATGATATGAAATGATGAGGCCGACATCATGAGATGTGAGACGCGCTTGGAGAAAGGACAGCTCATATCTGTGATGAAAGCAGCCGATTATTTCGGTCACGCAAATAACCTGAAGGATCAAGTTCTCATATTAGGCGTCGCTACCGCGAGATTGAAAACCGTGTGTTCATTTTGGTAAATAGTTTTTCAAGGTTTCGTATCATGAATCACTATCAGGAGTTTGGATATCATCACCATCGTCATATCAATCAAAAACTTCCAGTGAGTATCTTGGCTTACATTCTTTTTTGTGTGTGTGTGCCAGAATAACTCTGAAACGCATTGAGCAATTTCAACCAAACTTGGTATACATATGACTTACAATCTGGAAAAGAATACTGTGGGGGTAAGGCATCAGTGGCACCAAAGCGGGTGGAGGTTGGGAAGGGGGCGACAAAGAGAGAGAGAGAGAGAGAGAGTGAGAGGGACTGGAAGTGAGAGAGAGAGAGTAGAGGGGGTGTTATGGAGACGAAAGAGGGAAAAAGACAGGAAGGGTTGGAGAGAGAGAGAGAGAGAGAGAGAGAGAGAGAGAGAGAGAGAGAGAGAGAGAGAGAGAGAGAGAGTAAAGGGGGTGTTAGGGAGAAGAAAGAGGGAAAAAGACAGGAGGGTTGGAGAAAGAGAGAGAGAGAGAGAGAGAGAGAGAGAGAGAGAGAGAGAGAGAGAGAGAGAGAGAGAGAGAGTAGAGGAGGTGTTAGGGAGGAGAAAGAGGGAAAGAGACAGGGAGAGAGAGAGAGAGAGAGAGAGAGAGAGAGAGAGTAGAGGGGGTGTCCGGGAGAAGAAAGAGGGAGAGAGAGAGAGAGAGAGAGAGAGAGAGAGGAAGTGGAAGTGAGAGAGAGAGAGAGAGAGAGAGAGAGAGAGAGAGAGAGAGAGAGAGAGAGAGAGAGAGAGAGAGGGCGCGGGGGGGGGGGGGGGGGGCGCAGAAAGTTTATCGTTTGTCATTCAGAGTTATCCCGGGCAGCGCTGGCTTGGTCAGGTAGTAATGAATAAAAATAAAATCTTGCTCTGCTCAGAATATGTTCTTCTACTCATGAGCTACGGGATAAAAGAATAAAATGAATTTTAAAAGGAAGTGGATCTAAAGAATACGGAGGAGGAGGAACAGGAAAAGAAGGAAGAATAAAGGAAAGAACCTAAAGGGTACAAAGTATAACAGCAACGTCGCTGGCGGCCAGAACGTAAACGCAATAGCTGCGAAGCAAGCTATGTCAGATACATGTTGAAACCTGATCATATTTTCTTACCAACGTAGACTTATCCAGGTGAAAAATTGCTAAGGCAATAGAATACAAGACGACTCTGAATCTGAATTCAATTTGGTCGCTTACGGAATCCCCTGAGGGAAAGAAGTTATAATATTTGTCCTTCTATATTTTGCAGAATTTTCGTTTGCGAAGCCATGACAAATGCTTCCGAAACCGGCCGAAGAGAATGCGTTTTTTAACCTCTGGTTTACGATTAATTTCACATCTGTATTTTAGTAAAATGTGTAGGAGTGCTATTATTATTATTATTATTATTATTATTATTATTATTAATATTATTATTATTATCATTATTATTATTATTATTATTATTATTATTATTATTATTATTATTTGATCAAGCTTCCATAGAAGCTAGAGAAGGAGAGTGAAGTTCAAGTACAGATACCGTTGCTCACAGTTTAAATGAGTCATTTTCAACTAAGCATTTAAATGCCTAGTTAAGCTGTGAGCAACGGTATTTATATTTGAACGTCACTCTTCTTCTCTAGGTTCTATGGAAGCTTGATCTAATAATAATAATAATAATAATAATAATAATAATAATAATAATAATAATAATAATAATAATAATAATAATAATAATAATAATAATAATTGTAATAACACTCCTATATATTTTACTCAATACTTTAACATTCACACATGATTACTCCAACACACCTTTTTTATCTACTTTAGTAACAACTTTGACATGGACGACTGCTCAACTAATAACATGTTAAAAAGGCTCTCTCTCTCTCTCTTAAATCATTCCCCTCGGATCTAATCATCAAATCATCTCACGCTTTCGAAGGCATTACAGATGGTGACTCTGGAGGGCTCCAGATGACTAATCTGATTAAGGCAAGAGTTGTGCTTTCATTGGCGGGGTGTGGGGGTGAGGACCTAATTGTGGGGTAAGGAGGCCACTGGGACGAGAACCCTGCCTATGCACCTGTCAGGAGATGCTAGCTAATGAAGGGACCGGATTTTCTGATGAGAATGAAATCAAAATTAGGGTTTTTCATCTTAGCAGAAATCTAGCTTTTTTTTTTTTTTTTTGAGGGATGGCATTACCTGTTAGTGAAAGCACGGATCAGGGAAATTAAGACTTTCCCCGGCTGCGCAGTTAATCACTTGGTTTATGTTTGGAAATATTTGAAGGAATATTGATCTATTCCCGATATAGATTTAATTTGAGTATATGGACCACACCACGAGTCCCAGGTTTCTTGATTTCTCTATCTCTCAAATGTGAAAAATATTCTTTCGAGGTTAGACCTTTGGTGAATGTTAACGTTACTCCAAATGAGGTCTTTTCAATGCGCGAGTTAACGGGATAATTACCAAAATGGCCTTACCTAAGCTAAACCATGTTTAAAGAAATCTAGACAATGAAGATGCTTAGGTCTGTTAATTACCTCCGAAAAGTTGGTTATGATTCTGGTGTACGAAGCTTACGAAACTCGGGCCTTAGGTTTCAAGGGAAATCCGGATATGAATAAGAATTTATTTATTCATTCATTATTATTTTTTTGGAGGGGTGGGTGGTGGGAGGGGGTACGTGGGGTTGCGGTGAGGGTGGAGGAGGGGTTGATGTATTGATCACCCCTGGCTAAGTTTTAATATCTCAGAATACTATTATTTTAATTATACGTTTCTCGTGAGTCACTGTCCGAAGTAATTAATACCAGTCAAAGTGGCAGGTCATATGGCACTTTAATTCTTAAGTTCAAGTGCTGCAGCCAAAAATAGCAAATCATAAGCTCAGTTCTGGAGGAATATAATTACAATAATTTTCCTAAAACTCCAATCACTAAAAACAAAATGTAAATAATAGCATGTCATTGCTTCTTCTCGAAAATTGAGGTCAACATAATTATATCCTCGAGTCTGTCTGTTGTGATCGGTTCTCGAGATGAGGAATAAATCATTAAGATGCAAAGGAAATAAAGTAGAAAATTCTTCAGTTCAGGAAGAAGACAACCCAGCTCTTAGGTGATGCATATTCAAAATAGTACCTCCATGTCAGAGAAATGTCCAGAGCAGATTTTCAGTCTCTTACATAATAATTTATTTTTTTTCCAGACTGTTACTGATAAAATAGAAACTAAACAAAAAACATTGAAAAAATAGCTTAAAATCCCGAATGAATAAAGGACCTGAATGATTAAAAGGCAATGTTGAAAGCTTTGATAAAAGGATAAAAAGGAGAAGACACTGAACGTAAAATTCTAAAAACGACACCACAAAAAGAAATGGGAATGGTAAGAAAAAATCACAAGTAAAACATTATGTAATAAAAATGTGAATTTCAAATTCCTAAAAAATAAAAAAAAATTATGTGAAATAGCTGAAATGAAGTAAACAAAAATGAAGCTCAGGAAAACTGATAAAAAATAAGTAAAAAAAGCGAATGTTAAAAGAGCATACTTCAAGGGTGGGTCAGCAGAGGGCTAGCAGGTGACTTCATAGTAACAAGTGACATCGAGTGCTTCGTGATTAGTGTACTATTCAACTGTTCCACAGAATTTCAGATTTACGTGTTGCGAGCAAAAAACGCTGCAAAACTGGGGCAAAGCATCTAATTAAAAGAAAATCCTTTCCTTCTTTAGAGACAACATGACTTTACATAAAACATAAAGAAATGATTAAACTTCACTATTGAGGATTAAAAAGCAGAAAATCAGATTCGAGTGAAAAATGTGACTAGACATGAAGTAATAAATTATTCAGCAAAAACGTTCCATACCCTTATCTCATCTATTTAGCATGAAGGCTCTCTACACAAAGGCACATCATTAACACAATGAACGTTGTTCCTAGAAAGTCAATTTTTAAAAGCTAAAATCAAGGAAAACTAAAAATTCATGTGATAAAATCAACGATTTTTTCTATAATACTAATAATATATACCTCACAGAAATTAGTTTATTTCAGTCCTACAGCATATTTTGTCTCGGAAATCAATGTATGTTTTAAAACAAACAGACATTGGCACTTAATACTTTGGTCGTTAATCATAGTAGCAGCGGTGATGTTGGCCGTGATGTTGGTGAGAGAAGATTTTATGTTGGCCTTGATGATGAAGGAAAATGGTGATTTTATGTGATGTTGGACACATTAACAGCCTGCCTCATTTCGGCGACCCTTGAATAGTCAAGCTATGCTTAAATTTCGTGCCACAAAAGAATATCGTGAAAGGTGAACTATTCCACTGAAGAGAGAGAGGAGAGAGAGAGAGAAGAGAGGAGAGGAGAGAGAGAGAGAGCGAGAGAGGAGGAGAAGAGAGAGAGAGAGAGAGAGAGAGAGAGAGAGAGAGGGAGAGAGAGAGGAAGCCCCTACTTATATTGAGTAAACCGTACACCTATTTGTAGTAAGTATACTTGAAATATTTGACAGGTCTTCAAGAGTACTAAAGAAAGAAAATGCTTTCTTACAATACAACTTTTCCCTTATATCATCTGTCTTTGGAACCTATGGACAACTTTCGCCGTCTCCGATGTTCTAAATTCTTTCTCAAAGACTCAAGTCTCTCAAAGGCTAGAAAATAAGAACAATAACTTTAAAAGGCAGAAACATTTGGAACAAATTTTTTGCGCATCTGTGAATTTCGACTTTCGGTATTCTGTAACTGTACGGTCAATTTTATCTTGACTAAGATTTTTCCCTTCAGTGTATCTTAAATACCCCGGGACAATTATTCTTTTTCGTATATCTTGAAATGCTTAGGTGGACAAGCCTTCCAAGAAGTACTGTACAACCAGTAATGAAAGAAAACTGCTGTCTGATCTCTTTCTTACTCATTTTATATTTTTAAGTAAAAGCCGGATCTTCTTGACCTCTTTCTCTTGTGATTTGTCTCGACTTCGACCAGTGCTCGGCGGCTTAATACGAAAAGAAAAGACAGTGACTATAAAGATATTGAATAGCAAAGATTGATTTTAACTAATCTACGTTCTCAACTATCAGTAACAATTCTATGTCTCTCAGCAGAATAAGACACCGTAGTATTCCAAGTTCCACTCTCAAGCCTTCGAACGACTGGTGATTAGTGAGTCCATTTCAGTTCCTGCGTATTGATTTTACATTTACATCTACATGCAAGCTTACCGTCTGCTGATTTTACTAACAGTAACTTTAAAGAAATTAAAGAAGCCAATTTTATTTAATGGTACCCAACGGAAGGTAGAATTATTCAATATATTTTAAACTATGCTAATTCGCTTAGCTAATTAATAGGAGAAACCCTTAAGGATGGAGAAGCACTATCCTTAAGGAAAAGAGTGTCCTCCTTGGAAAAAGGAAGTTCAAGAAGTGAAAAACAGAAGCTGTGGTCGCTACCTGGAAAACAGAAAACTTGGAGTAAATAATCTGCGCAGGGGGCCGGCACGTATTTTTAAGAGAGAGAGAGAGAGAGAGAGACGAGAGAGAGAGAGAGAGAGAGAGAGAGAGAGCAACCCCGTAAAGACTGGTTAGGTTCTTTATACCCTTAAAGATAAATTTACTTGGAAACGAAGGAGTAACAAGGATACAGTTGTTATCAATGACGTACCTTCCTCCCAGGAGCAAGTTACGAAACAAAATACGAATGTCAAACGCCTATAGCAACGAGATAAACTGGTGCCCTGGAGTATGAAACTCACAGGAAGAAATTCGGGTTAAATAACTGATGTCATTAAGCCAAAATCACACCACCAAGGATAGAGCCATCTAAGGAAGTAGTTTGAACCTTTGTCACACTGAGCCCCCGTTTTCTGAAGAGGTATTGTCCGGAGATAAAATTGCCTCATTTCAACACTAGATTCAGTGCACCCGAGCTGATATGCATCGTATTCTTTCACAGCATAATCACGAGCTATGGAGGATATGTATGATTTAAGAGGAAATATTTGTATTTTAATATGTTACGGTACAAGAGGCAATGGATAGTTAGTAGTAGTAGGATAGATGTATGTAAAAACATGGCATTTCATTTATATTAACTGGATTCAATTTGAACCTTTAGTTATTACACAGTGCTAGATAATCTAGATGCCTATGAAAGTTCACTTATAGGGAAGATAAACTGTTGAAAGAAAGAGCTGGTCTACTGTTGACAAGCTTATTATGAAACTGATTCTGCATTCGTAGCCGAGACATTTAAGAATTGCAATATAATACATTTAATACAAATAACTGCCGCCTTATATCCTAGATCCAAATTATTGTCACAGTTCATGGCCTCAAATCTTCAGGAAAATTCACACAAGATGATTTTCAGTGGAAGTTGTAAACTCAAGAGAACTGTCCAAAAAGTGCAACGTTTGGAAGCTAAAATCTACCCCACTAACCTCACTGCTGCTTAATGTAATTTAAAACATTATTAAATCGCCACGCTTTCTAGACATTTTTTTTTCTTTTGTTTAGAAAAGTCAGTGCAATACGGGTTTTACCTTGGTCACTAATAGTCTTGTTAATGCTGCATCCATCTTTCCCTTCTTCATCATTTATGTCTCAAACAGTGGATAATGAGAGTGCTGTCATACCATAACCACTCTGAAGCAACGTTTAAATGTCCCTCGCAGAGAGAGAGAGAGAGAGAGACTCTTAGTCCCAAATAACGCGTCTGCATATACCATTGTTTTTCATGGATTTTTTTATTATGCTTCATGAAAGTGAAAAATCTTAATCCTCCCTCTTGAAGATTTTTATTCGCAAAGATTAACTTGCTTTGTTGTATTTTTATCTATGACACCTTGAAAGCAACAAATCCTTTCATTCTCTTCTGTACATTTTCGCTCGTCCGACAGCTTAGTTCGTTAAGAGGGCTTCAGGTTATCTGGATTTTTTAAAACTTTAAACCACTTAATTCTGCTTTTCGAGTAAACCTCTTTTTTTTTTTTTTTTTTACTGTAGTGTCCAGTATTAAGCAAGATTTTCAGAGCTTTAGAAACATAGGTAGCTTCAATTAGTCTAACATTAAGTGATTGTATCTAGTCTGACGAATTCCCTTCCAGTTCCTCAACGTCCAATATTATTACAGAACAGTTTTTACTATGAAAGTCATCATTACCAGCACACGTGTATTTTTGGGGTTCTTAGAATAATTTTTAATCAACCTACAACTTTCTATTCCATTGTTCTACTAACTCGGTGGAAAGTATCTTTTTTTCTTATGCATTATTAACTAATATTGCAAAGCTCAATAACAGTCCATACCAAACCCCCGAATCGTAGTTGGAGCATAAAATACATTTTAACACTCCTCACTTTTGGCTAAAACAAATATAGTCTCAGCAATACTTTTCTGTATAAATTTCTAAGTTCCACTCCGAGGATCGGCCACGGATCAAGTTCTCGACGTCTACTAAAGACGAGCACAGGAGAATCTTTGACTTGCATCCTCAAGTAAGAGCCTGAAGAAATCTGAGTCACTGGCAGCTGTCTGGCTTGACTGGCTTCCCAATATTCTTGCAATAAGCTCCTCCTCAGTATTCAGGAATTTTCCTCAGGGAATGTTCATTAAATAATGACCATTTTTTGTAATATTCACGTGGTACAAAATATATTTTTTTAGCAGGTACCCGGCTACCGAGACAAGGCTTTCATTATTGCTTTTTGGCGCTGAACATTTCAGGCATAGCTTGTACAGTATACCGAGAATCCTACAATATGTTCTTTTTATTTAAAAATTCCTAAACTACTGCCAAACGGAAAAAACTCTTGAAAACGCCAAAACTTAGAAAAGAGAAAAATCTCTGACACATCACTTTTCATTTAATGTAGGGAAATAGGGGTTTCTGGAGTCATTGTCCAGATAACTGTGCGCATATGCCATTAGAAGGCACAAATTACTTTTGCTACCTAAGACTCTCCTTCATACCACTTAAAAATTCGATACTTGAGCAAGTAAAAAAATATCGAAGTAAAAAATTCTAATATATAGTTTTATCATGAATTCACTGTACACTTACAACACTGCATAACAAATGACATCCCCAGGAATCGTTACGTCAAGTTAAATGCCACTGACATTTGTTAAAAGGGATAGAAACTAAAAAAAAAAAAAATACAAAATACGCGGATGAGAAAAATATAGAACAGACACAAGCTGATGGTAAAGAAACGCCTTTTTAATGAGTATTAGAATGTATTAGATTTATGAAATGTTTTATAAATATTTCTTTCTCTTTTACTGCATAATTGTTTTAGTCTTCTGCGGAAATGCAAATTTAATTTTAATAGTGAAAGAGGAAACAGCTTTGTCCACAATGCCAAGCGTTAATCAGAATGGCAATCTAAGTGAATTACAGTTTATTGCATTAAAACAAGTAATGAATCATGATCTCTCTCTCTCTCTCTCTCTCTCTCTCTCTTCTCTCTCTCTCTCTCTCTCTCCTCTCTCTCTCTCTCTCTCTCTCTCAAGCGTCTTCCTCCGGCATCAGATCATTCACAGATGTTTTCTAATTTTCCGCTGTTCCGGAGGGCACCCCAGTTGGTGACTCTCGTATACTTCAGATAAACAACCTGATTAGGCCAAGAGGAGTGCTTGTCATGGACCATTTAGGGACTGCAAGATTAGGAGATAGGAGGGGTGGGGGAAAGGTATACCTAAGGAGGGGACAGGTGGTAGGACACCGTGCAAATTGTTGAGGATGTAGTGTATTTGAAGTTCTGAGTTTTGGGTAAAGCCTCATCTCATAAGAAGGGGTTTTCAACTTGAAGGAAATCCAACTCGAAAGCAAATGATTTAGTATATATATTCTTATTCACGACGCATTTTGGATTAAGCTGATCGTTAATGAAGGTTAGTTCTGGGGAGGTAAGAATTCTCCCTACTTCTATGAATCACTTATTAAATATTAAGAAAAAGTGGTCTAATATCAGATCAAAATTTGATTGCAAAAAGGTGAGTGTCTTAACTTGCCACTTGCAACTTGCTTCCTACCATTTGCTGCATGCTGCTAGTCACTTGGGAGTGACTTAAGGCAAAACATTTTTGCCTAGTTTATACCTACTGCTTTGATCATTATTCTAGAGCTTGCAGTCTGTTTGAAGCTGTGTAAATTCACCTGTAAAGTTATACTTGTCAGACACGCCTATCTTGAAAACACTAAGACAAAATCGCAATAGCTAGCTACCAGATCTGATCAGTCCATCTTATCATATATTCTTCAAACTTGAATGTATTCACTTTCCTCTCTGTTTTCCAAATTATGTAAATTTCCGAAGCCTAAAGGGTAACTTTCTTGTCACCCGAGAGGGTAAATCTACCGGATTTTTCTTTTTTTGAGGTAGGGGTGACAGGGCAGAACTGCCAGTCTCGGTTTCTTTAGAAAAACAAAGAAATATTCTGTTTTCAAGAGAGGGCTTCTAACGCAAATGTTACACTTCTTCAGATTCCTTTTTATTTTCAGTGAAGGACTGAGGAACTGAAGAAAAGGACAAGGAAAAATGCAGACCTCCGAAGTTTGGGATTTTTTAATCTTTTTGCCAGAGAAAACAGGCTCAGAATTCATGTAATTCTGCAAGAAAATTCAAGTCCAGTGTTAAGAATTTGCACTGACAAAGAATGAAAGATACTTTGGAAGGCGCGGTCTTTTCCATTTTACAATCTCATCTCAATAAGAATGGCGGTATAATATAGTCCGTGAAATTGGAATGCACATTCCCATTCCATTCCTGAACAATGCTGAGGATATAAAAAAAATTATTGCTGCATTTTTTTATTATAGCTTAAGCTTAACATTTTTGCAGATCAATAATACTTTGTCGGATCCTAAGCTTAATAACTTCTTAATATAAAAGCAATCGAATTGATGTTACTTAGAATGAAGACCAAATTTGAGACGACTATTTAGGTTTCTCCTTTTTTCTTCTTGCTATTCTATCATTGTTCTACCATGTTCATTTCTTTTATATTTTCAAATAATACTTTTATAGAAAATACCAAGACATCTGTTTGTCTCCTTTACATCCCATTCTTAACATTTACTTGTTTGAACATTAGTTTATTCAAGAGGTTTCAATTGGCAGGAAAACTTCTTTTCAAATATAATGTTCAGTTTTTTCTTTGACAGTAGTATCTCAGAATTTGATTGACTGTGTCTGTCATTTAATTAGAATTACTCATTCCAAAAATCATATTCAGCTGCTGTCTTTGACAGTTTTATTACTAATAATTATTTGTTACTTTTATTTAAGTAAGATTCCCCAATTTAGCAAATATTTTCTGCTGCTCTCCGAGGCAGTTTTACCATTGATAATATTACCCTTCTTTTTGTTTCTCTGTGAAGGTTCTGAAAACATACAAGCCTTATTCACAGAGCTTTGTGGTTATGTTTTCAAAACCCTCTTCAATGTGATTATCATCATCGTTACCATCATCATCATTCATCATCATCAAAAAAGATGGTATTATATTTCATAAACTATCACGAATGGTAAATAACACAGCGTATTACTTATTTTACGTCTCTGAGTCTATTTGCTCTGGTCCCCTTTGGTCTGATTTATTTTCAGATTTTAGATCCAATTAGACTTCTTTTGACTTAACTGGGAGTCTATAGTCTTCTGAAGACATATTCCCATTAGGGAAAAGAGATCAGAAATTTTAGAACTTGTTTTGGTATGTATGCATTAAGCCGAATACATATATACATACATATATATATATCTATATATATATATATATATATATATATATATATATATATATATATATATATATATATATATATATATATATATATATTTATTTGGAGATTTTGTGGTAATATGCTTACTAAGAATTTATACAGATATATGTATATATATATATATATATATATATATATATATATATATATATATATATATATATATATATATATATATATATATATATATATATATATATATATATCGAATAGGCTGAAGAAAACTGCTTTTGCAGAATCAAATGTTATGCTTATACAAAACACTTTTAGTCGTGGTACATGTAAAATAAAAATTTCCTAGTCGGTTTGTATATGGCGCAAAAATGGAACCATGAAGGAGAAAGTATTATGTTTTATTCTTTGAATAATTTTTCTTTTTCTCATTTTGGAAACTTTGCTCTGCAGAATGTACTGTGACAATAAAATCCTTCCGCTCGGCAGAGCAGTAATACAACAATAGCGCCCATAAACTATTTCCTTTTGTTTTTGTTTATGTTTTTTAAGCTTAGATGGGTTGCATAAACGTTATTTCGGGTCATTCTGAAAGAACATTAGAAGCTGGAAATGTTGCAAACGCAAAGCGAATCTTGGCACTTCATTTCCGTGATGGCCCTCCAGGCCTCTTGAAAGTTTTACTATAATTTGAATGAGCAACAATGTTCCGGAAGACATTATTTTTTATGTTAATGAACGAAATACGTGTTCAGATTTTCTTATATTCTGAATTCTGGTCAAAATTACGTGCATTTGAAAGAATACCGTTATGTTCACTTACTGGCTGAAGAATAAGGTCCACGAAGTTACGTTACATGTGTTGATACTATGGTGAAAGCAAGATCTAAATTTAATATTAAGATTTTGGGTTAAAGAATTAAATTATTTTTTAGCTTCTGAGTTCAAAATTAACGTCTACAGAGTTTTGTTTTATTTTCTAGTTTCATCCGAACACGACTCTCTTTTGTCAGAATTTCTATGCTGACAAATCGAAGGGCAAAATAGCTAGTTTTTCAAAATGTAATGAGCAAAAGATACCCCTAATTTGCAGAGTAATGAAGTTATATAAAATTTATTTTCTTACAAGCCTTTCATTAAGAAGTTTCTACGATAAAGCCACTTACAAATTCTCAGACGGTTATAATTGCTGACTGGCTGGTTAAAAGTCTATTGTTATCAAAATAACTAGTGTATATTAGTATTACAGTTACTACTATTGTGAATTCATTTAACGAAATAACTGTATCACACTTCTATATTCATTCGATTTTATGGCAAAAATTGTATTAATCCACGGAAAATAAAATACATGATCATTCATTTGTTGAACAATCTCTCTCCGAACATACAGTCCGTAAGTGAATGGGATAATAACAATGCAAAAAGAAGAGGTTATGCATAAGCATTAAAAAATTAAATGTTATCAAAAGCTGAGAAAAAAGTAAATAACACGAACGTGGTGGACATGACGCCTAAAAGCCTTTCCAGACATGCAACTTTTGGTTCCTCTTGGTTCTTCTCCTTCCATTTTATTTCGGATGAAAGAGAATCACTAACAAAACGCCAGAATAGACGCGTTTAAAATGGACAGGGTGAGCCCAGCCGTCCTTCGTCCTCGTGTAATTAGGGATTGGCTGATGTGAATTGAAAAAGACGGAATCTCTTTTTCCCCCTCTTCTTCGAAATAACTTGTGTTCTAGGTGGTAAATAAAAAAAAAATAAAATAAAAACAAATTACCTCTGTTGTTCCAGATGCAACGGAATAAGAAATATGGTATTTACTATTCATCTCATTAAAAAGGGTGTTGCCCGTTATTCAAACTGATACTGGTCTAAAATAAAAATTTATGCCTATACATAAGATCTATATATGTATATATATATATATATATATATATATATATATATATATATATATATATATATATATAATATATATATATATATATATGGTACTGCTAGTGGTCGGCTAACCACCAAGTACCCAATTCACATCGTAGAACAAGAGACCCATGATGGGTATTTTCGAAACCCGACTTAATCAACCCACAACCCCCCCCCCCCCGCCCAGTATTGATTTAGGGTCTCCTGCCCCCGAGTAGAGGCTGGAGCGAAAGCAAGATAACTTCTAAACCTGATACTTCTTCGAAAACCTGTTAATAAACAGACTAACATCCAAACAAGCAAAGTAAAAGCCAAGCCTACTTGTTGGAGAGATAATAAACATACTCGCACGACACATCCGTCAAAATAAATCACGCGTGAAATCAAATGAATTTCCCTTCCGATATTATCTAAGTCAGACATGGCAGACCAAATCCCCGAGTAATGCCGTTGGTCTCGGCAAAAGGCCCCAGAATTCGTCTTTTACTTTTGGACTGGAATCCATCCGCCATCTTGGAGGATCTCTGTGATACCATGAAAGTCCGGCTGATGCTCAGTCATGCACGAACGGACATTTTGAGACTTTCATGCGGATGAGGAGGAGGGTTGGGTGAGAGACAGAGATGAGGAAGAGGCGGAGGAATAGAAAGAGGAGGAAGAAGAGAATGAGTAGGAGAGAGAGTGATTCGATAATAAAATTGATAATAAAGTTCTCCTGGGCCTCTGTAGGCTCATAGGGCAGGCGCTGATCTGTTTCTTAGGCCGACAGCCAGTGGGGGACAGCAAGGTATTCTCTAGACCTTGGGGGACAGATCCCAATGCCTGTGACACGTGGCCGGTGTGTCGCTAG